>LBNU01019993.1:0-46489 GCA_014162995.1 Artemisia annua
ACCCATTGTGTGACTAAATCATCACAAACGTCACATTTTTTGTATATTCATGTGGCCAAAGGACGTGTTAGAAATACAATTTTTCTTAGAAAAGATTCGGTCACCCCAAGTACGATTAAGCATTGTTTAGCTCGTAGTACTTATAATAGTTATTAGTACGTAGATTAGAAGTAGTTAGTATTCGTGGAGTCGGGTCGGGTCTTTACCCACTGTCAGCCCGATCCACAGCCCAAGTGGCAACCAACACCATGTACATATAAAAGCCCTCTCCATCCTTGGAGAGGGTGGAACCTCTCATAATCTCATTTTCTTTTTTTTTTTGTTTTTCTCTCTAGGTCTATCTCTTTCTCTCTCTACATTCTCTCTCTAAAATTCTTCTTTCTTTTCTATACTATTCGATCCATACACAAGATCCATACGTGTTATATGTTTATTTAGTATCCTACAATTGGTATCAAGAGCCATGGTTACATCCTAGGGATCGTAGGTACTTGGTTGGTGTATGGGTTGTTTTAGTTTCTACTAGTTTAGGAAGGTTTTACTCTTATTTGATCTTGTTCGTGGAGTTTCTTGTGTTTTATCTTGTACTTCTTGGATTAGAGGGGTTAGATTCATCTAGTTTATCAGTTGGTTTGGCTAGATCTTACGTTTGTGAAGTAGACGAGTGGTTTTGGACCTTTTTTCTTAGCAGCGGTTTTCTCCTCGGTAAAGTTTTCTTGGCAGCGGTTAGTTTGGGTTTACAGCGGTTAGCGTCAGTGGTTTGTACACTTTGTCAGTGAACATAACGCTATGCTTTGTACTATTTCAGCGGTTTGCTTTCATCGGTTAGCTCAGTCTGTCCTTTGTGTTCCAGCGGTTAGTTTCTCTAGCGGTTTTCGAAATCAGCGGTTACTCTGTCAGCGGTTACCATTGTCAGCGGTTTAATAGTCAGCGGTTACTACACTAGCGGTTATCCTGTCAGCGGTTATCATTGTCAGCGTTTTTCTTTCTCAGCGGTTACTTGTTAGTGGTTACTTTGTCAGCGGTTAGCTTATCTTAGCGGTTTTCCTGGTTGACTTTAGTAAAATCCCGGGAAAGAATCGATTTCTCGGTTTAAGTCACGTGTGTTGTAAAATCCCGTTTAAGACCTTGTCATCATGACTACCGTAACATCTATTGATGATATCCAAGTTGCTGGGTCCGACACTCGACCTCCTATGCTAGACAGAACTGACTATGAGTCCTGGTCACAAAGAATTCGTCTGTATTGTCAAGGCAAAGAAAATGGGGAGAACATTCTGAGATCAATTGATGAAGGGCTGTGTCAAATGGGTACCACCAGAGATGTTATCTCCACTAGTGAAGATGGGACAGTCACTTTTGGAATTGACAGACCTCGTACCTACCATGATCTGAGTGAAGTGGAAAAGAAACGATATGATGCCGACATTCGAGCCTCAAACATTGTGGTACAAGGGCTACCCAAGGACATCTACAAATTGATTAACTTCAACACTGAGGCCAAAGCCGTTTGGGACAATGTCAAAATGTTGCTAGCTGGTTCAGAACTTACAAAGGAAGATCGTGAGTCTCAATTGTATGATGAATTCGAGCACTTCAAGATGAACCCCGGTGAAAGCATCAATGACTACTATGTCAGATTCCACAAGCTTGTGAATGACATGAGAATGATCAGAATGACAATGCCCAACATCCAACTCAACTCAAAGTTTGTCAATAACATGTCACCAGAATGGGATCGGTTTGTCACAGCTGTGAAGTTAAACAAAGGACTCAGAAACACCAACTATGAACAACTCTATGCTTATCTGCAACAACATGAGAAACATGCCATGTATGATCGTCAGCTAAGAGAGAAATTTCATCCCTCAAATGATCCTCTTGCTCTAATCTCCAGTGCTCAGGGACTCAACCAATTCTCAGCTGACTTAATCAACCCTCCAATCACTGCTCAAGCAACACAGAATCAGTCTTCTCTTGGTCAAGCCTCAATGCAATCAGCAAGTGTCAAAACAAATTCACAAGAATCGGGAAATTCCTACATGGACAAGAGAATTGATAATCTCTCCAATCAAGTCTCTCTGCTGGTTCAACACTTCAGAAGCACTCTTCCTCAAACCAACAATCAACTCAGAACCTCATCTAATCCACGTAATCTTGCTGTTGTGGAAGATGGGCGTGTTGTGGTTCAAGGAAGACAAAATGTCCGGGGAAATGTTCAGAATAGGATGGGTAATGCCAATCAAGGACAAGGAAGACAAATCAAGTGCTATAACTGTGGTGGGCTAGGTCATATTGCAAGAAACTGCACTGAACCAAAACGTCCTCAGAACTCCGACTACTTCAAAGATAAGATGTTGCTGATGCAGGCACAAGAGAATGGAGTTATGTTGGATGAGGAACAACGACTATTTCTTGCGGGTGATGAAGGGAATTCCTTTGATGCTGATGTGGATGATCAACCAGTCCATGATCTTGCTCTCAACGATCCAAACATCTTCCAGGCTGAAGATTGTGATGCCTTTGATTCTGATGTTGATGATGAACCAACTGTACAAACCATCTTCATGGCCAAGCTTTCATCTGCAGTCACATCGCCACAACAATCGGGATCTTCCAAATCATCCATCATTTCTGAGGTACTCAAATTATATGACACATATGAAACATGTGCTATTCCAACAATACTCGATGAGGTACATCAAACTAGTATTGTCACGCCAGATGATGTTGATTTGAAAAACAATAATGTTCCCTCAAAACAACAACATATGGATAACAATAAAGTATCTGATGAACCTAGTAGAGCATTTGTCGATACACATGTTGATAATGTGATGCACAAACAAAGGATTCATAATGAAGTAAAACACACTGACATTATTGATTCAGATCCTGCTGATATGGGTAATAGCAATGTTGTCCCATATGAGCAATATTTGAAACAAAATGTCGAGACAGCTTTACCAAGTGATGACTCTTCTGTTGATAATGAAATATGTGAATGTGATGAATACACTGTTGTTATACCTGATGATACCTTGACCACTAGGATTAATATTCTTAAAGATCAGGTGAATATGTATCAACAACGTGCAAAATTTGAGTTAACCGAACGTGAGCAGAAAATGGATTGGCAAATGTGTACATATATTACCGAAAGGAATTTAAAGGAAGAAGAGTTAAGAATGGAAATAAAATCTTTGCAAAATCAAATCGATCAAACTGTTAAACAAAAACAGGAGATTCAAACTAGTGTCACCGCACTAAAGTTAGATTTTCAAAGTAAAGAACCTAAGCTCTTAAACGATTTTTCCAACTTAAAGGCCTTAAAGAACAAGCTTGAAAACAAATTGTACACACAAGGGCAAACCATTCAAACTGCTCAAATGATACAAAAGCACATTAAGCTTCGTGATGAACATAGTAATAAGGATACAGGAGTGCCTAAAACTAATTTTCTTAGGAGCGTTAGTGCCTCTCAACCTGCCTTATTGTGTATTCGTTGCGAATCAAATATATTAAATTCGTTACGAGTCTAATATATTGTATTCGTTTTCAAGTCCAATAAGTCCATATTGTCCAACGTCCAATGTCCAATGTCTAATAAATCAATAATGAATCATCCAATAATTGTCCAAAAGTAATCAATCCATTATACTCCGATAATTATATTCGCAATCCAAATATATATTATGTCCAACGTTATTAAGTCACAATCAACATATATAATCCCTTAAGTACTAGTAATATCGGATATTAATAATCTAGTCCCAAATTATATAAGAAACGTACTAATGTTCACGAATGTCAAAACAATTAACTATATTAGTACCATTATTTCAAGTCAAATTCTAAATTTACAAACCAATTTGTACTCATTTTATAACAATTCCACCACTCTATTAATTTTATAAACGAACACTCTTTAAACATTTTAATACATGTTTGTTTTACTTGAGCTTGGCCCAACAGCAAAACCAAACGTACCCTGGTTTCATGTTAACACGATGCAGATTACACATTCTTATTTATAGATCAAAATCCCACACAATTACTTATTTCCGCTTTTGATAATCAAGATCGAAGACAAGCACACCCTTAGGGGCTGCTCGTGACTGATCCGAGACGACACCCAACCCGACACCACATTGTGGTGTTACAGCAGTGAGAATCCAATTAAAACAAACACCCTTTTAATACATTTATACCACACGAAACACAGATAAAACACGTTAATAGCTTCTTAACCACACGAAACCGATATTAACAAGTTTTAATCCGAATTTTTTAGCCACGAGTCTTTGTAAAACGTTTGTAATCCACATATTAACCCACATAACTCAATAATTCGTTTTTATTAATTTAGATCCACGAAAACTCAAGACAACTAATATGAATCGGAAAGTTTTGAATACCAAGAGAGATGATTTTCGTCATACCACTAGGACAAGAGATAGAGACGAGAGGTGATGATGGTGGCTTCTTCTTCGAGTACAACTCGAACCACCCAGCAAATACACGAACCAACCAAAACCCTAATTCGATCTAACAACCAACTCTCGTCTTCTTGTCTTCATGGCGTCAGCAGCAAGTGGAGGAGATGGCCGAGGATGGTGGCGACGGCTGTGATGGCGACGGTGATGTTGTGGTGGTGATACCATGACTGAAGCGTGGTCAGGAGATCACCAAACGCGAGTCAAAACTCCCCAAATCTTCGTATAACTCAAAGACACGAAGAGGGTGAAGATGAGTGGTGGATTCGAGGCTGAGAACTCGAATGAAATGGTGTTAGAGTGGGTTTCGTGGCGCGTGGAGTATATCAAAACGACGAGGAGATTGAGGGGGTTATTGTGGTGGTGGCGGTGGTGGAGATTTTGGCCGGAAAGTGGCCGGTAAGGATGAAGTTGGGAGATGGGTGTTTGTCGGCTGAAAAGAGAGAGAAAGTGGGAATAAAGCTAAACCCTAAATAATTATAATAGGGATATATATATAAGGTGTAGTTAGTGTTGATAAATCATAAGGACCAATGGGTACTTTATACAAAGTTTAGGATAGGGAGGTTGTAACTTTTCACAGGGACTGCTTTTGTAATTTACTGAATCTTTCACGGAATGAGATTCGGGGCTCATTTAGACTAGTAAACGATAGATTGATGACACGGGAACTACACCAACGCGTTCAAAACAATATTTCCGATAAGAATGACTATAAATACGTCTAGTTCCTCACAAACAATACCAAACTCAAAATAAATCATCGTTTCTCCAAAAAGGACTTTGGAGGAATTTTGCGGGTTGTCACATCATTCTTGAAGGTCCATTTCAATGGCCAACTACAACGACTCCAGGTGATCCTGATGCAAATCCTCCTAGACCTAACACTGTTACTCCAATTGCTGAATCCTCACTCACCGCAGAGCAACAACTTCATCGGGAAGCTAATGAACTTGCAATGATCTACATTCTTCAGGGAATACCTAATCCGATCTTTCGAAGTATTGATGCTCAGAAAACTGCTAAGGATATGTGGGAACATGTTCATCTGTTGATGGAAGGCACTGAATTGAATCAAGAAGACATGCAATCAAAGCTTTATATGGAATATGAAGACTTCATGATTAAATCAGGGGAATCGCTTGAGTCTTACTATCATCGCTTCA
The DNA here is from genome assembly GCA_014162995.1 of Artemisia annua. Classification (NCBI taxonomy): domain Eukaryota; kingdom Viridiplantae; phylum Streptophyta; class Magnoliopsida; order Asterales; family Asteraceae; genus Artemisia; species Artemisia annua. The sequence goes on from LBNU01019993.1 coordinate 5,663, forward strand.
CTAACATCATCAATGATTTGGATCGACACAACATTATACTCCCCAGGATTGCAATCAACACTAAGTTTCTAAGTTGTCTTGGGTATGAATGGAAGAAGTATGTCACATTTGTCAGGCAAGCTAAGAATCTTCATGATGCACCATATGGGTTATTGTTTGGTTATCTGAAGCACCATGAGAGTGAAGTGAACAAGGATAGAGCTCTTCGTGCAAATTTGTCACCTCCTCCAAATCCTAATTCATTAGCACTTGTTGCTCAATCTCACTTTGCCCCACAACCATCAAACCACGCTTATGTTCAATTAAGAACAGAATCACTACAACTACCCTCAATCTAATTCTCCACAACCACTAATCTCATATGATTCTACTCAGCAAAGCAATGTCAGTCCAATTGATTCATATGACAACAGTGACTCCATGTACTACTCCAATGCTATCCATGATGAAGATGAAAAGGAATTCAACAACTTGAACCAAGGAATTGCACTCATTGCTAAAGCATTCAGCAAATTTTCCAACAAGTCCAACAACCGTCGTCGTTCTTCATCTAACACAAGGAATCAAGTTGTTGTTAACGATGGCCGAGTTGAGGTACAGAATCGTAACTTTGGAAGATCAGGTTTCCGTGGTAATATGGGTAATTCTGGAAATGGTCAGCAGGCTAATGCAAATGGTAGCTTTTGGAACAATGTTGCTGCTCCACAGAAAAGGGTTGAGATTGTCGAAACGGGTAATGCAGATTCTGGCAACACAGTCATTCGATGCTACAACTGCAATGGGATCGGTCATTTGGCAACTGCATGTCCTTCACCAAGAACTCAAGGCAGCAAGTATCACAAGGAAGCATTACTTCTTGCTCTTAAGGATGAGGCTCGTGGAAACGTCAATGCTAAATACAACAGCTTCATGGCCAATGCTCAATCTGACGATGACATGGAAGATCTGGAAGCAAATGCTGCAGTCATGCTTATGGCCAACATGCAGCAACTACATCTGAGTGATTCAGGCCCAGTATATGACACTGATGGTCTGTCTGAGGTACATGATTTACACACATGTTTTATACATGATATTGCCTCCCCTTCAGAATCTGAATCAGACGAGGAGCAAGTTGGTCAAAGTGATTCATTATTATCTAGTCAAGAGGATGAACAAATAAGCACAGTTGTTACATTTGACGACGATGATCAAATTAACCCTGTTGTTACATTTGATGACGACGTCCAAATTAACCAAGATGTTATATTTGACGATCCACTTGATAATGACTATAATAATCAGTTTGAACAAAATGGACCTACGATTGATCCAGATTCTGAACTCAGAACTTTTATCATGACCAACCAAAAACAGGCCCAAAAATGCAATGCTATTAATGCCAAGTTAAAAGCCAAAATTGCATCTTTGACTAAAGACCTTGAGTGCTGTCAAACACAAATAACAAATTTTGAAACACGCGATAATAGAGAAAAAAGTTTTGAAATTGCTTTCTGTTAGCATTGTATTTTATTTATAAAAGTGTCGGTCATTAAAGTCTTGTAATTGAGGTTGGTTGGTTCTCTAGGTAATCATATGGTTTTCATTTTACACACTAGATGTTCCTCCCACACTCTCTCTCTACTCTCTTTCTCTCTCTAGAATAACGCCATATTCATTAGTGTTTAAGGTTGTTCTACGGTCCTACACTTTCCAAAAATCTTATATTAAAGAACAAGAGTTACAACATCAACTTCATGAATTAACTGCTTCCAAAAATGATTTAATTTCACAAATGGAAAAAGAAAGGTTTGAAAATAAACAACAAATCATTCAACTCAACGATGAACTTTCAAAAACCAAATCCGAGTTGTCCATTTGTCAAGCTGAGTTTAGAGAACATAAACTAAAGTCAAGGAAAAAGATTAATTCATACATAGAAGAAGTTTTGGCGTTGGAAAATCAACTTAAAGAATTTCAAAATGTTGTTTATAAAACGGGTGAATCCATTACCACAATTCAAAAGTTTACTTTGAAACAAAGACCTCACGGGTGTGGTTACGCTCTTGGTTACGATACACCCTGTTTTCTAAAAACAGCACTCAAGGAAATCCCAAAGTTGTATAGTGCAGAACATTTATTTGATGAATCTGTTGTGCGTGTTGTTGTATATGATTGTGAAGAAGAAGAGGAAATAGAAGATGAGACTAGATCTAAAATGAGCACTCTTTTTATGACACACCTTTTGTTTACTCAACATTTCCTCATTTATATGCTTCTTTTGTGCCTCAAAAAGAGAAAACTGAACAACCTTGGTACTTAACACAACCTGGGTATTTAGAAGATGTCGGTCATGTTAAACCTGTAGCACAAATAAATGGTCCTTTACCCGATTCAGGTCAAATTAAACCATTACCAAAACGTTGTCGTGTTATGCGGTATTTTGATACGTTTATGGAAGACATACACTTTTTAGAACAAGCAATTGAAAGAAACTCAAAAATAATTGTTGCAACTTTTCAAAATGCTTACGAAAAAGCAAAGAGGGAAATCTTTCAAAAACAATTTTTGCCACATGTTCAACATTTGCGTCTTTGTGCTACACGTTGGGAACAGGAACATCAGACAGAGGTACAATCAATGATGGATGTTTTCAATGCAACTGAACAAACAATTTCAAAACAACAACGAAAAAACAAAGGTTTGCACAAAGAGGCTGATTTACTCTTAGAATATGTTCTTAATGCTGATATATTGTCTGTGATTATGAATTCTTTGTATGAGTCTGGTACTGCTATGCTTGTTGATGATCACAATGATGATATTACATTGTTGCGTGAACATGTTGAGACATTAAAGAGTGAAAGAGGAATCTACAAAGTTATGAGACTAAGATCTATGTAAATGAAATGGAATTGCATAAGTATGAATCACAAAGTCCAAAGACGTATGAGCATGTTGGAATGGCGTACTACCACCAAAGGCGATAAAGTGACAAATGGCAGACAACTTCACAATGTTATCACTTCCACAACAACGAGAACAAAGCTCAAAGAACAAAGACTCGTATCATAACAATTATCATTTTTGAAGACGTCTAAAGCTACAAAAGTTAAAGATCAAGATGAAAAAGAATATGACGTCGTGCAACCTTTGATAACCGACACTTAGGGGGAGATTGTTAGGATCATACTTTATTCATGTCAAGTGTCGTTCATTGAGTTTTGTAATAGGTTGCGTTAGTTTATTATTTACAACATATTTTAGTACGTTTAGTTATGTTTTTCATGATTTAGTAAAGTCTAAGGGCTAATTGTGTAACAAGGTGAAAGATATGTGTAGCCCTAGACTTAGAATATAAATAGCAATGACCCTCCAAGGAGGGTGTTGGTTCTCTTAGTAATTGAATTGTGCGTATTTCATTTCTCATAGAGTTCCTTCCACTCTCTCTCTACTCTCTTTCTCTCTCTAAAGATTATATGGTTTTATGTTACAAAATGGTGACCTAACAGGATGTGTGTTTTCAATCACCAATTGAAATTTAGTCAATAATAGTGGGTTTTCATGAATTTTATTAAAAATGCCCCAAACATTATGTATCAAAATTAGAAGAAAATAACTTTAAGAAATAAGGATTCTTTATAAAACTTTCATGTTAATAAAGTTAAAAAAAGTGAAGATTATTTCTAACATATGAATTTATATGTATCCGTAATTATAAATTGGAGATAATTCATAAAATTTTAAAAGTGTAAACATTTTTAAAAGAAAATATATCTTTAATGATTTTCTTACTAAATTCCAAATTTAAAGAAAACTATCAAAATAAATTTATATGTATAAACGTTCTTTTTTATTTTAGTAATTATGTTTTTTTAGTTTTTAATTCACATGTTACATTATAAAACAAATTAAATGTAGATTTAATAATTTTAATTCATTTATTATATTATTTTCTTTTTCCACATTAAATTCAAATCCAAATCCTAATTTAAATTTAAATCCAAATCGAAATCATAAGGCCCGTTTGGTTGGTTGTGTTTAAAGAGAGAATATGACTTTCATTATGAAAATTATTGTTTGGACTTACTTTTTAATAGAAAATCTATCAAACAATACCCACTGACAACCCACTCTTATAAATCTTGTATAAATGGTGAGAAAGGCTAGACTCACATAAGAAATCTACAAAAAAAAATCCACACGCTAAATTGATAGCGGATGATTAGTCTAATCAGAAAGAAGAGAGAGAAACTGCCCACCTATCATCTGCTGACACATCAGCGTGTGGTTTTTTTGTTTGAATTTATTATGTGGGTCTAGCATTGCTCATAAATGATGGGTTTACCCATTTTTTATAGGTCCCACTACATATCTCTCTATATTTCAATCATATATATACAATTTTAAAAGATAAGAAAATTTTATTTTAATTCTCCACTCACAATTTAAACAATATTTTTAATTTAATAAAATTTTTTCTCACACTTAATCAAATCTAAATCCGAATCCGAATCCTAAACCCATTTACGAATTAAACGGACCCATAATTCTAACACTAAACCCGTCTACAAACCAAACTGGCCCTAATTTGATGGGTCTCATTTTCTCTAACATCAAATGCAAATGCTATTCTAAATCCAAATCATACACCAAATCCGAATCATATCCCAAACCCATCTATATACGTTTACATTAAATTGCATTTGACTTTTTTTGAGGTGAAATTACATTGCAATGGGCATATAGATCGAAAAATATGATCACATAAAGAAAATACAGAATGTCCGGTAGTATTTATATTGGTTTGGTTTTCCTCCCCGAATGAAAAACAACATATAGTTTTGACCCGACCCGGATATTTCCATTTTCGGGTACAGAAACAAACCGGGAAGGATATTCAGGTTGGTTCTTTACATAAGTAGTTACTTAGGGTGCGTGTAGTTGGAAGAAAACACCTTTGTTTTCTACAAAATGTTTTGTGGAAAACAAGGAAAATAGAGATCACGTTCAAATCAATGTTTTCTAACAAAATGTTTTGCAAAACACAGAATCACCTATTTTCTAACTTAACAAGGAAAACTACAAAACAAATTTTAGTTGTTTTCATTATTTTCCTTTGTAACCCACAACCCCCTTCCCCTTCTTCAAATTAGAAAATACAAACTATAATACCCAAAATTTCCTAACATGTCAAAATTACCAAAATGCCCCTACAGTTTAAAATTTTAATAAAACGCTTATATAAACACCACATAAATCACAAACAACTAAGAAATTGCAACATATGACACATGATAATTTTTATATGTATAATATAATGTCCTAAATGCTATAAAAATAATTATCCTTTTTAATTATTTATTTTTGGGCCGATTGGAATTAATATGTACACTTTTAAATTGTTTAAATTGTACAAATAATTAGAGATAAGCTCAAGATAATTTTGGAAATGATTGGGACAGTAAATGGGCCGAGTAAATCACTCCCTAATCATCTATAACTCAGCCAAGATTTGTAACACCATTTTACAATTCCAAAACTTAACAATTTCTCTCCTAAAAACTCTCCATAAGGCATACGAATTTCTTGAGGCTATTTGATATTTTTCTGGAGTTTTTTTAAGGTCTAAGAACATAAGAAAAATAGTCATCAAGGTGGTGGTGATCGTGGGAGAAAGAAAACGATTTATTTGTGGCGTATAATTCTATCCGAGCACACAAAATTCACACGGCTTGATTCTGTGTATTCCAACCACTTGGGGTATTTTTTTTTCATCCCTTTCACTCTATTACATCTGTAGAAAATACTAAAAATGACCCATGCATGTTATTCAAAGCATACGAAATTATTTGTGTTATAAACCCTAATATTGCGAATTAATTGGAATATATATGATCCGAATTTTCTTGGGGAAATTTATATTTTTCAAACATGTCATTTACATCCTAGAACACTGTAAAAATGTGCTACAAATTATTGGAGGCTTAATTGAATCACTTGGAATTAATTTAGTTTTATGCGAATTGGTTAAAATGAGAATAAAGCTTATATGAATTTTCTGGACATTTGGGATATTTTTACTAGGTGTTATATTAATTATAATGACTGATACAAATAGTCCATGAATTATTTGAGGCCTATATAAATCGTATGGTATTTATTTTTTGTTTTACCGATTTTAAATAAATTAAAAGAAAATGAATTATGGATCGTATAAACTAGGGTTGTGTTTTGAGTGCTTTGATGATGTTAATACTGATTGAATGATGGTATAATAAATGCTATATGATTGGAAGAAATTAGGGTTAGGGTTTTGGGATTTATTTTTAAATCGTATGGTTTTAATTAAATGGAGGGGTTGTTTTGTAAATTATGGAAACTTGTGGACTAAATTAGCAATTTAAAAGTGTACATATTAATTCCAATCGGCCCAAAAATAAATAATTAAAAAGGATAATTATTTTTATAGCATTTAGGATATTATATTATACATATAAAAATTATCATGTGTCATATGTTGCAATTTCTTAGTTGTTTGTGATTTATGTGGTGTTTATATAAGCGTTTTATTAAAATTTTAAACTGTAGGGGCATTTTGGTAATTTTTACATGTTAGGAAATTTTGGGTATTACACAAACAATCTCCCATAATAATCTCCTATCTCTGCAATTAATTCGTCATTTCATTTCAACTTATTATTTATGTTTGCTTTCATTGTCAGTTTATGGTTGACTGATTATTATTTATAAAGGTAGTTGTTTCCAATCCTTTTTGATTTTAGGTTTAACACCAACATTTTTTTCTGATTCTTCATATATACTCATTTTTACTTTATCCAAATTACTTCTAATTAACATTTTCGAGCTCCACCGGACTTGTGATTTTCCGGTTTGTGGGGCCGGGGAAAGGAGGGCCTTTGTGAAATAGCTTGTGGTTTGATTCCAAATCCCCCCAGTGGGAAACAACTTAACATAAGATTTAGGATGACTTGTTTGATATTAGGTATCGAAAATATCATGGCGTTAGATTTCTTTCTTGAGGCGTCGATTGGGGTGTTGTTTGATATGTATTTATGAGCAGGTTGAAAACAACATTATCAGTTCTGTATGTGTCATGTGAATGCTAAGTCTTTTAGTTCTGCATTTTGATTAAGTTTTTGCTTCACTATGGATTTAAATGTTTGTAAAAACGAAGCCGGTTTAAGTGTGTATAGTCATCACGAATTGCTACAAGTTGCCTAGGACCATTCGGTCAAGCTCAAGCTCAAGCTCGAGTTTGGCTTAGCTTAACTGGTTTGCAGCTGTATTTCCACCAAGCTAAGTAGGATCTATTTTTTTTATATATATAACTCAGGAATGACTCATTTTGATAAGGAAGAAAACTGGATTCTCTCATGACCATTCATTGATTTTATCTATAGCAAAAATCATGACAACTTTATTTCTTGAGGTGTCGATTGGATCTATTTGTCTGTGTGTGTTGGGACATGTCCAAACATTTTATACAAATGTCACATTATCTATATCCCTATCTCTGCTATTTTTAATGTATGTATATGCATTTTTTTAATTTAAAATGCTTAAAATTTAAAAAACGTTGATTATCTATAATACCTTTTAAATTTAAATGCTTAAATGACAAGATTTACTATTGCATATAGATTTATTTGGTCCGTCCGTTATTCAAAGTTGACTCCTTCCAAACTAACCAGTCAACCAGGTGTGGTCAACAAGTCAAATCTGAGAGACGAGAGATCAATTTATGATCCGGTGCAAGCACAGTGTATTCCCGGATTGTTATGTCCCAGCGAGATTGAAATTGTATTTTGGGAAATGTTTGAAAGATTCAGTAGTCGGGAAAGTAACCAGATAATGATTTGGATTAATTACACTAAACAGATATAAATTAAAATAAAGCAGATAAGCAATATTAACAATAACTGAAAATCAGATAAACCTAAAACGTAATTAAAATTAACGTCAACGCGTGCTGGAAAAAGTGTAAATGAAACAAAAATAAACTAGAGGGGGTGAAAATGACTTTTTACAAACTTATGATTGAAAGAAAATTTATAAAAAAAGAAAAATATTTTTTTTGATTATTTTATTATTTAATATTAATTAAAAACTGTTTAAAACTAACTAAATATAATATAATATTAATTTAAGCTAAAAAAATGAAATTTTATTTTTAAAAATTCTAAAATAACTTAAAAATAATTCTAAAACTAAAAATATTTTTTTTTGTCTTTTTGTAAATTTAATATTAATTAATTACTAACTAAATATTAATTAAACTAATTAAATTAATTTAAATTACTAAAAATACTAAAATGACTTAGAAAATTATGAAACTTTTATAAAACTAATTAACCATTACAGGAATCCTACAAAATTATAAAAAGTTTATAAAAATTGTTATTAAACTATTTTACTATTTATTAACTTAATTATTAATTAAAAACTATTTAAACTAATTTAATTATGAAAAATACTAAATGAACAGTAAAAATTATGAATATTTTTCTAAAAATATTTTATGATATATAAAACCTAGGAAAAATATAAAAAGGTACTAGTGTTAAATAAAAATTAATAAAACTATTTAATATACTAATATTACTTAATAATTATTTAAACTAATATTAATTATGAAAAATACTAAATGTAAAGAGAAAAAATCTGAGAAAATTACTAAAAATACTACAAGATGTCAGGAACTTATGAAAAATATAAAAATGGAAAATGCTTTTTGAAAAAGTTGAAAAATAAGCCAAAAGGCTTAAATAGAAGCTATCACTTTTTTAAAAGTGATGATTTTGTGATTTTTCTTTTTCAAAACTAATTCACTACTGAAAATGACCAACGTTTGTAAAAAAAAACTTAATGGAACTCAAAATTAAGCAGTGTGTGGGCTTATTAGCTTAATAGATGAGATTTTGACTTGAAAATGGATTTTTAGCTCACAATAAGCCACAAGGTGCACACAAGCTAGAAAATAAGATGTAGTCAACTTAAGTGAACTTAAATGAGACCAAATAAAAGGAAAAACTAGCTGAATAAGCCAAAATAATCAAATAAGCAATTATCATAACACACAGGCCAAAAGGGCCAAAAGAGGCTAACTGCAGCCTTTTGTGGGGCCTACAGGCTTGCTCAAGGGTCCAAAATGAGGGTGGAATCAATAAGTTGACCTGAAGGGCTATCCAATAAGCCAAGGCTCACTAGCTGGGTCCCACCAATAAGCTCACAATGAGCTTAACAATGTGGCTTGGTCACACTGAATGCTCAGTGTACTCAGTTGGTAAGGGTGACTTATGGGCACAAATAAGCTAAGGGCAAAGCTTCTAGGGTCCAAACTAAGCACTGGAATAATGAGATGGACCAACAAGCTTCCAAAAAAAACAAAGGTTTATGTCTAAAGCTCACAGATAATCTCTTGGTAAGCTTATGAAATCAAACTCACACCCCTGGAGCAGGGGAGGTAACAGCTTAACAGTCCAACTTTGAGAGTGCTTTATTATAAGCAAATAGCTTTCAAACTTAGATTTTTCTTTTGAAACAGATTAACTAGCTTCCAAATAACTCAAAACAACAACAACATTTTAGTTCCAATCTTTATTAAACCCTATGCATGATCTAGAAGATTTGTCCAATTTGATAGATATGGAAATTTTGACTTTTTTAAGAACACACCAAGTTTGACTTTGATGAGGTTTGAGCTTGATCTAATGACTGAACATGATAATATGAGCTATAATGAGATGGTTTTAAGCAATCCTAACAACCTATGAGCTAATGTGACAGATATGGAAACCTAATTCCTTGACAGTGAAAGGGGTGATGAGATCAAAGGGTGATTTTGGCTTTTGTTCAAACAACACCTGGTTTTTATGACCAATATGTTCTATTAGGACCCAAGGTAATATGCAAGAACCAAAGAAATCACATGAAACACACTAGAAACCTATTAACTACTCTGTACCAAACACACCTTTAAATAAGTGAAAATGAGATTTTCAAAGCACAAGCTTAGTTTAGACCATAACACTGATTCAGAAGGACATAATATGATGCTATAAGCTGATTTTAACACAGAAACATTAATCTAAACCACCAATACTTAATAATCCACTATATGCTATCGTGACAGTGATTATGAGAAAAACTGAGTAACAAAGTATCTAATGAACAAGCATGATCTACAAAGCAAGAATACAACTAACATACACCAGAGAAACAATAAAACACAGAGATTAGCACTAAGAACTTATTCTACAGTAACTTTGCAAAAATTGAAATAAGGCTTACAAATTTCATCCAGGCCAAGAACATGGAACCAAGGATCAAAACCACTTCCTAATACTCCCCATGGAGTTCTAAACCACTGCCATCCCAAATTTACAGTGCTCCAGCTTTCTTCATTCTTCTTTCTTGATTTTTTTATTTTTCACTGAATTTTTTTTTTTTTTTTTTTTTTTTTTTTTTTTGACTAAGGCTAGTTTAAATGATTTGGAACCTTTTAAAAACTTATAATAGAACTAAATTGAGCTTAAAAGAACTCTGAATAACAACTTACAACATTATTAAGCTTACTTGAGATTTTCACTAAAGATTGGCACAAACTGAATTTCAAAAGAACTCTTCAAAGTAAGGTTCAATTAAGTTTATTTATGACTAGAAATACTGAGTACAAGCTTTGATAACTAAAGATTACACTTGGAATTTAAGAAAGTGCTAATTCGATATAAATAAAACTATGTTAAACTACACACACTGTCTCACCATGTGTTTTCTTCATCTGCGGAGTCCACTGGTTTACGTTTCCGTGCTTCGTCATTCTAGTTCTTAGTGGAGTTCTTAGTGTAGGGTCCCACGGATGGCGCCACTTGTTGATACAAAAGTTGGGCGTTCCTTATTTGGACTCCTGTTCTCGTACCAATTGAATATTACTGCTTGAGACCTGCGCACTAAGAAAGCAAACAACACCGTTAGGCTTATCGTGGGATTGTCTCCCACGATTATCCTCCGGCGTGAGAGTAAGTAATCGGTTTTAGGGTTATAGCGAAGAGTTAGGGTTTTTAGATGATACCTCAATGAGAGCCGTGATATTCTTTATATAGGCACGAAATCCTTGTTGGTTTCGTGTTCCTTACTCTTCGGCGTATCTCGCCTTATACGGTATATTGATCTTTATCCCATAAATAGAAGATCATTATCAAGACCATAAATAATATATTTGAGTTTGGGCTCACTCCAAATCATTATTATGATAGCCCACGTGTGATGGGCTTGGACATTAGTAATGTCCATTGGTCGGGTTCGTGACCCGAGTGCGGACTATACGTCATCAGGTGACAATAAACTTTATAAAAGTCATAAAGTTCATTAGAGAACAAATTAGTACAATAATGAAAAGGTTATTTGTTGCTTGTCTACAACACCAAACATTGGTATTTGCTACGGTATGTATAAATTGCAAGATGTATGGAGTTTTTATGTAAAGAGAAAAAAATGTAGCAGGTATGGAGTAATAATTATGACTTTTGAGTATAGATGGGATGTTTTGTAACTAGATGGTTCGAAATGGTAAGAGTGTGAATGTGATTATGTTGTCGCTTACATTTTTTTTCCATGTGTTATATATCCATAAATCTAATTAAGTGTTCATTTTGACCTTTTGAAGTTTTTCTTGTTCAACTTTAATTTTAAATATTTTTATTTGTTTTATATAATACTTGTTAAAATTATACAAATATTGTAATAATAACATTTTTATTTATGTTATATAATACTTGACGAAAAAACGTTGCTTACTAAAATATTCGTTATTACAATCATATAATAGAAAACATTGTCAATAGTTAAAGCGTTGAAATATGCGACATGAAATTATTGACATCCGTACAATTATCGTAAATGTTGGTAATTCAAACGAACGAAACAGACAAACAAATCCAAATAAACGAAGCGGAAGCTTTATTCAAATACCAAACCAAATTCAAAGACAAATTCTCATTCAAAGGTACCAAAACCCTAATTCAAAAGGTACCAACCACAAATTCAAACCAAGGCTGTTCCTAATCAGATACCCCATAGAGGGCTTATATAGACATACATAAGTACACCCACGATTAGCTGAGTCGCTGGAGATCACCCCACGACTGTAGACCGTTTGGAACCATCGTAAACACTAAGCGTAATCCACAAGGAATCACCGAAGTGACCTGCTGTCAGGGCTGTTTGATGTTGACCCTGGCAGGATTTCCATTCAATCATTCGAGAAATACATAAGTAAATCCCTCATAAACGTTCAAGGCAGATTGCTAAGATCTGCGTAGGACTCGATAATTTACACTTAGTGTCCAATGATGTAAGACACTTAGTGTAGAAGCATTATGTGTTCCTAACGCTCTGTTCTCGAGTTTTTTTTATAAAGGAATGGAAGGGGATGGGGAGGGAAATCAAAAATATGGGTGTTCTCAAGTTTTTTTTAGAAGGAAGAGGAGGGGACGGGAAGGTGGAAGGGAGGGAAGGTATGGGATTTTTTGTGTATATCTGTTCCATCCAATTTTGGGGGGATTAGGAAGGGAAGCAGTTATTAACATGATGGGCATGTGTAAAATTACAAATATATCCTCATTACTCACGAATTGACCTGTTAAAGCTACTCGTATTTGTGGTTTGTTGCAAATATTCATAGCTTACATCCATTTTTTTCAAACAATAAACTACTCATATTTGCTAACTGGTTGTCGCATGTACCAATAAATTACTCGTATTTGTGGTCTGTTGCAAGTATTCATAGCTTACATCCACATTTTTTCAAACAATAAATTACTCATATAAAATACAAGGTCTGCTTATATATATTCGGTCAAAGCATCAAGAGACAAATCACAGTATAAATTTATCAAATTATATGTTTGCTAAAGCTGAAAAGCGAGAATTTATAATTCAAAATTATGCAAAAATACTCAAAAATGTAATGAGTAAATTATGTTTTTAGGGTATATTGGTAATTTGGGTAGCTTCCTATCCTTTCCTTCCCACTTAAAAATAAAAACTCAATAACACAAATAAAAATAACTACTTCCTTCACAGTGTCATTCCTTACTTTGCCCTTCCCATTCCATCCCCTTCCATTCTTTAAAATTTAGACTTGAGAACAAAGCGTAAGAGATCTTTGACGTATCTCGTGGCTGTAGACTCAATTTCGTGCACTTTTTGGTCGTCGGAGGTGTGGAGCAGAGTACCTCCTTTTCAATATCGACAAACTCGTAGTGAATGGTCAATAGATTATGCAGGGTTCTCCGTGAGAATGAAACAACCGTGAGAATGAAACAAGTATCTTTTGAGAGAACCTTGAGTGGCTAAGAAGGTTTAGGTGCATTGCGTCACTGGGTCCATGACGTCTTTATCTTCAATACCGGTGTCGCCTTAGCAACGACCAGTAGCATATGAATTGAACCCGGTGTCTGACCTAAGGTTAAACAAATGGAGGGCTATTTCTTTTCACCCTTTTTCTTTCATTTCTTTTTAATTCTTCAACCCCTTCTTTCTCCTTTCATTCCTTTCTCCTTTTTTTATATCATACCTAAGGACTTCTAGTTTCTAACTATTGGTGTTGTCCTTGGGTAGATCCCTCCGGTTTTGGTGGATCATAGGACGGTTATTCCTATCCTTAGTCACCTTGTAACTCCATGACTATCCTATTGATGCCTTTGAACCAAATATTTGAAAATCTCTCAAAGTGTTTGTTAGTATAAAACCTTTAGTTAACACTTTGAGGGTTTTCACATATGCTCGTGAATGTTTTCAGAAATTTGCATATGCGGGAAGAGTTGGCACTTTTGAATTGATCCACTCTTAATAGACATGTACCCGAGGGACACGTTTACGTTGCTTAGTTAAAGGGATCCATTATCAGTTTTTAGGTGATAACTAGCCCTAATAACTATCTTGAAGTTGTTAACATTCCTAAAGAAAGTTAGACCCGTCAAAGTAAACGTCTAATAAGAGTTTCTCGAAACGGTACTTTCTACTCGGATAAGTCCTTTCGAATACTAACATTTGTTGTTTCGTCAATTCGTGGGTCAATTCTGAGTCGAGCTCGCACAAGATAACACTTTTGACATCATATTTTAATCACTTTTCATCTTCTCCCCCTCAAAAATAGCATATCAAATGTTGTTTTTGGAAACTTTTTGATTAAATATGGCTTTTTGAGTCTTTTGGGGAGAAATCAATCAAAACTTTAAGATTTGAGAACGATGTTTTTTGGTCAAGTACTCCCCCTCAACAAGTGACTACTAATTGAGGTGAAATACTTGTCTTTTGAGCAGAATTGTAGAAATTATGAAAAGTTTGTTAATTCTACTCAAAAGTAAGAAGCTTTCGCTCCTTATGTGAGGATTGTAGCACTGAAGCGTACCACAGGGTCCTTTAAGTACAAAGTGCGGGTTGTACACTGTTATGTGGTGCACAAGCCGTAGTAATCACAAAATCAATCAATATATAAGAAAATATTGAAATTTTAATACCAGAAACATGGGAGCTAAGTTTCACCAGCAGGCATAGCATCAAAGTCGGTGAAGTGAGGATCAGGTCTTCTGAAGGTCAAGACCGGAAATGAAGGTCGAACTTCTTGAAGTTGTTAACATTCCTAAAGAAAGTTAGACCCGTCAAAGTAAACGTCTAATAAGAGTTTCTCGAAACGGTACTTTCTACTCGGATAAGTCCTTTCGAATACTAACATTTGTTGTTTCGTCAATTCGTGGGTCAATTCTGAGTCGAGCTCGCACAAGATAACACTTTTGACATCATATTTTAATCACTTTTCATCTTCTCCCCCTCAAAAATAGCATATCAAATGTTGTTTTTGGAAACTTTTTGATTAAATATGGCTTTTTGAGTCTTTTGGGGAGAAATCAATCAAAACTTAGGTGAAATTCTTGTCTTTTGAGCAGAATTGTAGAAATTATGAAAAGTTTGTTAATTCTACTCAAAAGTAAGAAGCTTTCGCTCCTTATGTGAGGATTGTAGCACTGAAGCGTACCACAGGGTCCTTTAAGTACAAAGTGCGGGTTGTACACTGTTATGTGGTGCACAAGCCGTAGTAATCACAAAATCAATCAATATATAAGAAAATATTGAAATTTTAATACCAGAAACATGGGAGCTAAGTTTCACCAGCAGGCATAGCATCAAAGTCGGTGAATTGAGGATCAGGTCTTCTGAAGGTCAAGACCGGAAATGAAGGTCGAACTCCAATGTAGCTTTCCAATCTCCTGATCTGCTCACGACGATACAACCTTTCTTCAATCGTGTGAACAAAGTTGCGAACCATCCTCTTTGGATTTGCTTTCCACCTAGTGTGTTCCCCTCTGCTTAACCGCTTCTTATCATCCAGCAACCGTTCAACTAACCCATCACGAACTCTTTGTAGTGTGTCATCACAGAATTTCTGAATCTCATCAAACCTCATGTAGCAGAGTCTGTTCTTCTTGTTGAGGTAGGTGATTCCAAATGATGGTTTCTGTATGAGTGTGTACTGTGACGATTCTTGAATTCCAGGAAATGTGAGTTGTGGTTTGGTTAGGTTGAGCTTGTTCTGATAACTTTCAACGCCCAGCTGAAGATCTTCCACTCTTTCTTGAACTATTCGTCGTCTGATGTAGAGAAGTAGAGAAGCAATGAAGTTGTACTGAGTTGACTTTGGGAAGCGCAACATCTTTCCTTGAACCTTTTCCAAATACATGTCTTCGATGTCATTGAGGTTGAGGTCAGGGAAGTCTGCTTCACAAAACTTGTACTCCTTTTCATCTTGCCTCTTGAAGACAATCTCTTGCATGAAAGTGTAGTTGAATCTTCGTGACTCTACGATCTCCATGATTGCAACAATTCGAGAGTTGTGCTTCACGTTTTCACTTGACGTCAGATGCAATCTGTGAGTGTAGCCAAGTTTACGTTGATCTCTCCAATGTTGAATTCCAAGAAGAGCTTCTCTGTTGTACGCAACAACAGAGTCGCTGAAGATCGGTGTAGTTTTTTCAATAGATGGCAGCTCATATCTTGCAGCAGGAACTGAGATCGTCAATGAAGAAGCGTATCTTTCTTTTGATGTCTCATGGGCATGTTGAAGGTACTTGAGATCATTGTTGAAGAAGAATCGGTAGGGAATCTTAGGTTTTTCTGGAAATCCTTGCAGAGGTAGTGGCTTTGTCCAGTCGGTGAAGTATGGCTCATTGTGCTTGGAGTGGAAATCTAAGTTGGCTTCCGGATTCAGCCAATCGAACGATCCAGATAAGGCACAGGTGTGACATTTCGTAAATTTCATGTCACTAATTATAATATTTTTATTATTTAACTATTCTTTTTTTTTTATAATTAACTTTCATATCTTGCAGCAGGAACTGAGATCGTCAATGAAGAAGCGTATCTTTCTTTTGATGTCTCATGGGCATGTTGAAGGTACTTGAGATCATTGTTGAAGAAGAATCGGTAGGGAATCTTAGGTTTTTCTGGAAATCCTTGCAGAGGTAGTGGCTTTGTCCAGTCGGTGAAGTATGGCTCATTGTGCTTGGAGTGGAAATCTAAGTTGGCTTCCGGATTCAGCCAATCGAACGATCCAGATAAGGCACAGGCAATGTTTTCTATGTGATACTGGAGTTCAACGTTGTTTCCCGATCGCTTCTTAAGAAAGTCCAGAGCTTCATGGTTGATCCTCCGTAATTCAGCCTTAGTCATTTTCTCAACTTGAAGGCCAGTCATGATACTTTGAGCGTACTGCAAAGTATTTCCCGGTAATGGTTCGTCGGTTTCAAGTGGAGGCTGTGACTTGATCATTTTAGTGAGCCAATCTGCTTTTGGTGCTTCATCTACATCTAACCATGATAATGGTTTAGACCTTTTCTTCTTCTTCTTAGACTTTGTAGAATTTCCTTTCCTTTTAGTCTTAGATGTTGATGATGGTCCAACTTGTGATTTAGGAATGTTGGATTCGGGACTAGATGATACGGGTTCTTCCTGATCGTCAGCTGGTTGAAGCATGAATGGTTCTTCGGCATGTGTTGGACCAGATCCAGAGGCTGGTGCTTGCTGTTGTGTGGCTGGATCTTTGGAAGACTTAGGTGGTTTCTGTGAAGATAATGGTTCTTTTGAAGTCCTTGTCTTCTTGCTTTTAGGATCGGCATCAGGATCATCATCTTTCCTTGATCGTTTGTGTTTACCAGCTGCTTCCTTGCATGATTCTTTGGAGGCAATAACTTTCAATGCCTCAAACATTGTTGATTCTTCAGGAGTCATTTCCGTCTTATCTCGAAGTTTTGCAGCTAACAGGGCTTGTAGTTGCTCAGTAGTGAGATCAGTTGGTGCGGTTGGAGCCCTGTCAGTTCGAAGATAGAATAGTGTGGACTGAAGCATTCGTTCAATGTTGTGCTTGATCCTGGTGTTCAACTCTGTTTGAATCGGTTGGAGAAGATCTGACACTACCGGTGTGGTGAGAGCGACAAGGTTGTTGTTGAGGAATTCTTCAGTGTATGATTTGAGCATAGTGTTCATATCAGCATGCATGAATTTGTCAACAAGTGTTGTCGACTCTTGAAGATCCTTGACTTGTTGTGTCAGTGTAGTAACATGTTTTGTCAGCTTGTGAACTTGGTTCTTAAGATCTCCATCCTGTAGTTGTTTGCCTTTCTTCTTCCTTGCCATAGCAACAGCTTGCTTCAGTTTTTGTAATGCTGTGGTGGTGGATGAGCTTCCCTTTTTCTTGATTGACTTGTGCTTTAATGTTGTTTTTGATGGTGATGGAGAGGAGTGGTGTGATGACGATGTTGAAGATGATTCATGGTCAGATTCAGATGGAGGAGGAGAAGGATCCTTTGGAGGAGAACCTTTGGGAATGGGAGGATCCTTTGAAGATGACTGTTGTTGAAGTGAGTGTGGAGGTGAGTTGATGTACTTGTCGGTGTCAAAGAATTCTTCGTCTTGTTGTTCATCACGAAGCAATCTTTCCATCTCCTCACTAGCTTTCTTCTTCAGTTCCTCTTCTCTTCTTACCTGAGCAATGAACTCTGGTGTGATGAACTCAGAAGGCTCTTTCTCCTTTTGCAAGTCTGCAACATTTTCCTCAGTAGCTTCCTTCATAATGACATTCCCTTCTGGATCTTTTTCTTCAGTTTCAGTGATTGTGGGAGTCACAGTTCTGGAAGGAGGAATCAAAGTGCTACTTGAGCCACCCTCTTGTGCAAGTTGATCGAGCGGTTGTTGATGAGGTTGTGGATGTAGGAGATTGAGGAGTGCAGCTTCTTTCACTTCCTTCCGATGCTGCTTCTCTTCTGCTCTTGGGTCGACAATGATGCTTTTGAGTTTACGTTTGTCGACCAGTGGTTCATCAGCTGGTTCATCTTCTTCTTCATCATATGCACCACCACTAGGTTCACAGATGGTAATCCCTTTGCTTTTCCTTTGTTCTTGCTGTAGAGTTCCCTTGCTTATTTGCTTAGCCAATTCAAGCCAGGGGAACTCCTCTTCATCGTCTGCTCTTACTCTTCTTTCAAAATCTTCCTCATCATCTGACTCAGTTCCAAACTCAGATTCAGTTTCGAAAGATGAAGATGATGGTTCATCTTGAACGATTTGCTTTGGAGTGATCTTCTTTCGAGGTCTAGTAGCAGGCTTTGGTGGAGACTTTGTTTGTTGTGAAGTTGTAGTACTGCTGGTGCTTCCAGTCTTGCCACCTCGTCTGCTACGAGTTTGGATTTTGGTGACTGGTTCGTCTTCATCACCAGTGTATCCTACTTTCCCAGCTTGAAAGGCTTTGTCGTAGATTTTGTAATTCTGTGTCTTACGAATCCTGTCATCTAGGAAGTAGTCTGGAATTCTCATTCCCTTAGTCCTTATTGTGAACTTGATGGTTTTGACAAAAGAGATCTTGTAATCTTTGTTGTATATGTCTTTAGGTTCAGTAGGATCATGCATTCTCTTGAGGTAGTCTGGTGTTTTGTTGCAGAAATGCTCGATAAGCATCTTTGTGAACCTAACGAACGGACTCACATTCCTTTCACGATCTGTTTGGATGTGACGGATCATGTCGCTCATTATCGAACTAGCAAAGTTGATTGGTTGTATGCTCATCATCCCCCAAAATACTTGCAGATGCTCTAGTCGTGGATGTTCGTGACCACTTTTTCTGCCTGAGATAGATCTAACAATCAACATGTAGAAAGTTCTCCATGGTTGTGGTAGATATTTGACGTTGAATCTAGACAGTCTGATGAGTGGTAGTTCATCTTGAACATCATATCCTAGATCAATGAGATAATCCAGAATTTCAAGTTCGGTTAACATGCGACAGAATTCTTCTGGTGTAGGAAGCATGAGAACGGTTCGAAGAACATCCAGGTCCACGGTGTATTCTTGACGATCCAGTTTGATAGTGAAGGATTCATCATCCAAGTTTGCTTGAGCTGTGTGCCAGAACTGATGAATATAGAAGATAGGAACTGATGTTGACTTTGTAAGCATGGACTTGCAGGGATGAGCCAGTAGAATGTCTTTAACAATCTTGCACGAATCTTCAGGAATCCGAAGTTTGTTGAAGTCAATTCGTGGATTGTTTTGGCCAATGGTGATGTTGTAGTTAGCTGGGACAATCTCTCCGAGTGTGAGTAATGGAAGAGTTTGTTCGGGGACATTTTCGGTGTGTTCAGCCATTGTTTTCTGTAAATGTATCGTCATGAAATCAAACATCCAAATTTGTTAGTCATTAGTTCACGTTCATGTTTGATATACATAGACATACAAGTTACATGTTGCAATTAAGGTCCAATTAATTAACACGTGAGATGTGGTTATATTAGCAGTTTAACACATATATACTAAGACATAATGTAAGACCATTCATAGCACATATCATAACAAATCACATCTTAGAAATACATATGTATGAAAGACATACATCCACAAGTTAATTATACATTAATACAACACAAGAAATACACAAATTCATGAGTTTTCGTCCTTAGACATGTTTTAGAAAATTTACAAAAAAATGAAAATTCTCGAAAAAATGTCTAAGTGTGATCTCGAAAACAATGCAGATAGTGTTCTCGATAACATTCACTTAGTGGGTTCTCGATAACTTTTGTATATCTGTGTTCTCGATAAATTTCAAGAGAAATGTTCTCGATAACTAGAACAACAAATGTTCTCGAAAACTCAAAGAGTAAGGGTTCTCGATAATACAAATCTGTATGTTCTCGAAAACAAGAAAGGTTCTCGATAACTCAAGGTTCTCGATAATTTTATCATGAGATCTCGATAATTTATCAAGATTTCTCGATAACATAGTTACAGAGAGATCTCGATAATTTATCAAGTGTTCTCGATAAAATTCTCAAGTGATCTCGATAAATCAGTTTTTGAAAATTCTTATACAAGAATTTTCGAGATCTCGTTGACATACGTTTTCTTTTGGAAAAGTTTGATCCTTGATGAATACCTGATGAAATGAGTGTGAAACAACAGTAAGTATCACTTATCAAATACGTTCACAAGTTTTCGAAAATTTACGAGACCCTAACTTATCAAGAACACGAAATTTATGCATTCATGTAGTAATATCAGTGTATAACAACAATTAACATACGTACAAACATGTAGGTACCATTTAATTTAGCCCAAGAACACAAATATGAAAGTACCCAATTCGACCATAAACCCTAGTTTTCTAAATCATGCATACATGAAATTTGATGCAATTAACGAGCATAAATATGATAAACACACTCTAACAAACATATCACAACACTAAAATCAAACAACACATCACTCAATCAAGAATACCCAAGTCGTACATAAACCCTAGAGTTCGAAATCCACTCAAACGTGTTATATGTTGTGATTATTTGTTTCTAGCATGATTAGGACAGTAATAACAACAAAAGCCCTATGAAACATCAAACAAAAACACATCATTTAAGTGCTAACGAAATTAACGCAACCCTAGATCTAGAAAACCAAATTGTGTAAAATCTAGGCATTAAATCTTGGAATAGTTATTATTTAGGTTGAAACTTTTAATTTGTTACTTCTACTCACTAGATTCCTTTCTAGTGAGATTTTTATTTATTTTTCTAGGTTTTTCTTTAGTCTATCTTATTTCTTCGTGTTTTTGTTCGTAACTATTACCATCCGCCAACATGGAAGGTGGTAATATCCTCGATCCCAACAACCCACCACAACCAAACCAACCTCCTAGAGCCCGTACCTTAGGAGAGTACTCCCGTCCTAGCCACCAAGGCTATCGAAACACCATTGAGCTCACCCAAGGAGCCAATGTGTCTCCCTTGCGATCCGACACCATCCGGTTGGTGCAAAGCGGATGTGCATTCCATGGACTTCATTCCGAAGATCCAAATCAACACCTCAAGGACTTCCTTAAGATCGTAGATTCCATAGACCTTGATGTTGAAACTCGAGTGACGACCCGATTGCGTCTTTTCCAATTCTCTCTGCGAGACATGCTAGTCAGTGGCTAGAGCGTCTACCCGCAGGATCCATCACCTCTTGGGATGATCTCACAACTCGCTTCTTAGCTCAATTTTTCTCACCGGGAAGAACCACAAAGCTAAGGAATGACATCTTGGCATTCCAACAACATCAAGGCGAAACCCTCTACGAGGCATGGACTCGATTCAAGGACTTACTCCAAAAAGTCCCTCACCATGGCATAGACTTTTGGCTCCAAGTCCAAATCTTCTATGACCATATCAATCTCCCCACGAGGCAAACCATTGACCAAGCGGCCGGTGGTAAGCTACGTGATCTAAGTGCTGAACAATCATGGGATCTCCTAGAAGATCTTGCTCTATATGACAACGAAAGTTGGAATGATCCCCGTGATTTGAATAAAACGGTCAAGGCAATATCTTTGCCTTTGAACAATTCAAGCACTTCCGACCGTAGGATCATAGAACTTGAAGACCAAGTCAAGTTTCTTATGAAATCCTACGAGGCTCCTAAACCTTCAAGCCAAGTGAACAAAATCACTTCTTCATGTGAATTATGTAGTGGTCCCCGCGACACCCGTGATTGCATGGAACTCCCCGAACAAGCTTTTGCGGACTACGCATCCTCGCGTACCGACGGAGCGGGAGACAAGTGGTACACTTTCAAACCCGAGCCAAACCCTTACGGTGATTCCTACAACCCATCTTGGAAAAATCACCCAAACCTTAGGTGGAAGCCAAACCAAAACGCGCCCCAAAACAATTCTTCCAACCCACCTAATCATTTTCAACCCAACGGTTCAAACTTGAACCGTACCTTCAACAACAATCCTTCCAACAACTATGGTAGTACCAATAACTTTGAAGGATTGATGTCCAATTTTATGGCATCTCAAGAAGCTCGTATAGCTAAATTCACATCCGAATTTAATCAACAACAACTAGAGATGACCAATAAGATTGACAACTTATTGAAGGCCCTCAACAACCAAGTGCTATCACCTCCACATAAGGACGCTAGGAACACAAATAGCGGACCCCAAGTCAAGGACCCTTCGTCATCCAAACAAGTCCACTTCGTTAATGTTGTCACTAATAAGCCAATCCCTAAGAATGAAATAGATAGTGAACATAAGGAGGAAGTTAAGACAAATGAGGATGAGGTTAAGGAAGTTGAGGTTGATAAGGAAGCTAAGATAAGTGGAGTAGAAGAAGTAGATGACGAAGAGGACTACTTCAATAGGTTTCCCACTAAGGAAGAACGTGCATACCATAAGGATCTATTCGATGACCCCGAGACACCATACTTCCTAGGTAACCCAATCATCAAAACCGGTGACCCTTCCAACATCAACATACCATGCAATATAGGTCACTTGCATGTTTGGAAGGCTTACATTGATCTTAAGTCCCCAATAAACATCATGACTAGAGCCCACTACAATCTAATAATGAAAAAGCAACTGGGACTTAGAACATTTCCTAGCACGGGGTGGATAAGCAATTTTGTAGGTAGAGTTAGGGGACTACATGTCTATATAGGGAATTTCACCTACGTCACCGACTTCGTGATCGTTGAGGATATTCGTCCGGTAGTTGACACATGCTTAACTCAAGTAGTTTTTGGAAAGCCGTTTGTTGAGGCCTCTAAAATGAATTATGACCCATCTCTAGGGATAGTTAGATTCAGGGACGAGACCGATGATATAGCTTACCAAATGCCTTATAAGATAGAGCAATACCGACTCTTGTCAAACATCGAGAAGGAGCACAAGCAAGCGGTCTACTATAGGAATGACAAGGATATAAGTAGAGGAGTAGACTATGTCATGAGTAGGATATTTGGATTCTACAAAGAATGCTTGCAACTAGGTCCGGAATATAAGACTAAGCCCGAGGATGACCTAGAGGATGTGACCAATGATGGAGTCACATAATAAAGCCCGTGACTTTGAGTCTAGCTACAAGACTCGTTAATAAAGAAAAGCGCTTCTTGGGAGGCAACCCAAGCTTTGTGTGTTTATTTATTTGTTTGTTTGTTTTTATTTCCGTATGTATGTTTTATTTTTCTTGTTATTGATTCATGCTTCAAACTAAATTGTGAAAATGCTTTATTTTGTTTTTAACTTCGTCTTAACTACATATAAAGGTATTTTGCAAAAGATAAGTGTAAGGGAAATCCAAATCGGTTTATAAGAACAAATGAACATGAATCATAACAATATTAAATTGACATACATATTAGTATTTGTTTGAGTCAAATGCTTGTATCGAGTCATAATGATATTTTGCAGGATTTCCAGGAAGTAAGAATTGAGTTTTTCCAAAAATTTTCCGGAAACTTAACATGAGAAATCTGTCAGATCACTTCTGACGGCGTCAAGCCTCAGGCTGACGGCGTCAGGTTCAGTTTTCTGGAATTTTTTGAAAGTTTTGTTTTTCTTCCGGAATCATAAAATGCTTTATAAAATCTCTAACTTATAAACTCTAGGAATCTGCAAAATATTCATTCCACCAGCATTATATCCTTATACAGATTTATCCCGTCGATGTTATGCAGGTTTTCTTGGTTGTTTTCTCAGGTTTAAAAGGTTATTTTGGACAAGAAGATGATTTATATTTCGGAAGGGAAGCTTTGAGTGTTCATTTTCTTGGAAGAAGATCTAACCATGTTACCCCTTTATCTACCGAGTGAATCAGGGGAGTATTTGATTTCATTCTTTTACCTTATTTACTTTTACATCTTATTATTTGAACATTGGGGACAATGTTCATCTTAAGTGTAAGGGGGTAAATTACGATACCTTAGACAATGCAATTACGCTTGATTTTTGTTTGTTTAAAGGTAGATGTGTAATAAAACTGAGATAAATACCTGTTAGGGCAATTTAATGCCAAATTTAAAAAAAATTTACAACAAACTTTGGTCTTAATGAGCGTCTCATGGATAGGAGTTATATGACTAGCACAAAAACCGTACCACTAAAAATTTTCCACCCCAAATATGTGAGGCTCGCCCCTAGAATTGGTAGGAAAAGCATTCATCTTTAATGCTTGTGTGTGTACCGGTAGCACTTAGATTCTAGAACTTGCGTTAGGACCATCCCGAATCCACAAGTGAGACTACATTCGTGTAGTTAGATTTACTACATGATAAGAGGCATTAGGATTAACCCATTGTTTTACACCTGTGTTTTTGCTATAATTACTTTGACTACATTGGTCAAGTAATTCTCCCACACCCTTAGCGTTGTACCCATCTTTGGTACACAATACCCCTAGTACACCCTCCAGAGCCTATCTTTTCGTTTCTAACTTTAAGCATTTTACTTAAAGGAAGAATTTGTTACACCCCACTTAAATGTACACCCAAATCGCCTTAGCCTACCTTGTATGCACTCACCTTTAGTGCATTATTGTGACAACATTTGTTTAAATCCTTAGTTAATTATCTAATTGATTACATGGTTGCTAAGTCGAGTCATATCCTTGTACATATTGTTTTGGGACGATTGGGACTCATGGGTAAAGTACTAGTGTAATGGATTAATGGGGAAGAACAACATTATTACCCCCATATGTGCTAAATATTTTAAAAGTACTCCAAGTGTTTCGATTATCTTAATTCGAGTAATTAAATTAGTTTTTTGAAAAGTATAAAAAAGTTAAAGGGTAAGGGGGGAAACCGAGGCCCCTATAATGTATAATTTTGGAGGGGAGGGAAAAAAATAAAAAAAAAAAAAANAAAAAGTAGACAAAACATACGGACTACCATCTCGTTTCCTTTTATGTTTATTTTATGTTTTATTAGTTTTTAATTAGCATTAGTCGAGTCTAGTCTTGGCTTAGCAACGCCATATTGTACAAGTGAAATCTCCCTTATCCAACAAATCCGTGTTTATCATATCCCTACACCTCATTATAACCCTTTTTGTATAGCCCTCTTTGATAGTTTATCTTAGGTGCTTACGCCTAGTGGAGAAGGTTTCGATCCTTTCCCAAGCCTATGGTAATCTATTTGCTATGACAGGTAGTGAGAGATATTGTCCATTTTCATTTATGAGATATAATTCTATGACACCTGAGAGATGTGAGTATCTAAACACTACTTGTGAGGTGCTAGTATGTAATCTCCGTGCTTATTATGATTGAAGGGGAACGATTAATTGTTATAATTACTTTTATATTAGTGTTAAATGACCCCTAACTTGTATATTGATTAGAATAAAAGCGCATTTGCTTGAGGACAAGCAAATCTCAAGTGTAAGGGTATTTGATAAGGCGAAAAGTGTACTGCTTTTCGAGGGTCATTTAAGCCCTAAATCGTATTTATTTGATCAATTATTACCCTAAATCGTTCCTTTTGGCATTTTAGGTACTTTGGAGAAAAATTCTGGAAAAGGAAGCATTTTGGACGTTTTTGGAGCATAAAAGTGAAGAATTCGACAAAGTGCCAAAAATCTGCTGAATAGTACCCTTGACGGCGTCAAGCATGGATGTGACGCCGTCAAGCCTTGATAAGCCAGAACGGATTAAAGAGGGACGGCGTCAAGAAGGCCATCAAGAAACCCTAATCATGGCGAGGTGACGGCGTCAAGGCTATAACGTGACGCCGTCAGATCTGATTTTCTATATATATTCTCATAATTTTTAGTCATTAGTGGTGGAGCTTGTGTGGAACTTTTTAGAGAGAAACCCTAGACGATTTTTGCAGCTTTTTTAAGGGTTTTATACCCTTGGATCTCCCATGTTACATTGAAGATAAGTAATCCATTAATCATTCAATATGTCTATGTGTTGTTTGATTCTATCTTACGCTTGTCTTTTGTTTAACATGCTAGGCTAGGTTTCCTTTGTGTTTGATTAGATCTAATGAAACCTAACTATTGATTATTGATTGAATGGTGTGTTATTAATTGTATTGGATGGGTGATTATCGATGTTAGGCTTAAGAAAACTGGCAGACTTCCGGTTGATAACATGCTTGAACGTCTTAAGAAACATGAACCAAGGTTTACTAAGGTTATTTGATTGTATTTAATGCATGAGCGAATTCTAGTGATCCCATGTTAGGAGCTTCTTAGCCGGCTCGACATAGGAGTGAAGTAGGAGCTCATAGAGTTAGGGGAAGTCCGTACACACCCCTACGAATGGTATAAAGGAATACAATCCGTCATCCACGCAATTAATACACACTAATTAATCGGTAAAAGATAGTTAGGGAGTAAGGAAATCTAAGTAAACACACTTCTCTCCATATTAGTTTTCACAAACATTTACTTTCTTGTTATTTTATTTTATTTGCATTAGTAGTTATTTGGGTTAGTTGACTAGCAACTAATTCCGCCCACTCCTTCAAAACCCGAGATTTTTACTTGCTTTCCTAAAAATAATAAAATACAAAAAGAATCTTCCCTCACCCCTAGACCTATTAGAGTAGCTTTTCAATCCTAATGACACTATTCCCGCAGAGAACGATCAATCCCCCGGTACTTGCCACTACACTATACTACATCGGTCAGGTACACTGCCTGGTGGGGATTGCAAGCTTCTCAAGATCCCTTGAGAAGTAAAACGCTAGTGCGTGGTCGCAATCCCGCGCATCAAAGTTTTTGGTGCCGTTGCCAAAGACAAGAGCCTGGTGGGGATATTCGTCCGGTAGTTGACACATGCTTAACTCAAGTAGTTTTTGGAAAGCCGTTTGATGAGGCCTCTAAAATGAATTATGACCCATCTCTAGGGATAGTTAGATTCAGGGACGAGACCGATGCTATACCTTACCAAATGCCTTATAAGATAGAGCAATACCGGCTCTTGTCAAACATCGAGAAGGAGCAAAAGCAAGCGGTCTACTATAGGAATGACAAGGATAGAAGTAGAGGAGTAGACTATGTCATGAGTAGGATATTTGGGTTCTACAAAGAATGCTTGCAACTAGGTCCGCAATATAAGATTAAGCCCGAGGATGACCTAGAGGATGTGACCAAAGATGGAGTCACATAATAGAGCCCGTGACTTTGAGTCTAGCTACAAGACTCGTTAATAAAGAAAAGCGCTTCTTGGGAGGCAACCCAAGCTTTGTATGTTTATTTGTTTGCTTGTTTGATTTTATTTGCTTCCGTATGTATGTTTTATTTTTATTGTTATTAATTCATGCTTCAAACTAAATTGTGAAAATGCTTTATTTTGTTTTTAACTTCGTCTTAACTACATATAAAGGTATTTTGCAAAAGATAAGTGTAAGGGAAATCTAAATCAGTTTATAAGAACAAATGAACATGAATCATAACAATATTAAATTGACATACATATTAGTAATTGTTTGAGTCAAATGCTTGTATCGAGTCATAATGATATTTTGCAGGATTTCCAGGAAGTAAGAATTGAGTTTTTCCAGAAATTTTCCGGAAACTTAACATGAGAAATCTGTCAGATCACTTCTGACGGCGTCAAGCTCCAGGCTGACGCCGTCAAGTTCAGTTTTCTGGAATTTTTTGAAAGTTTTGTTTTTCTTCCGGAATCATAAAATGCTTTATAAAATCTCTAACTTATAAACTCCAGGAATCTGCAAAATATTCATTCCACAAGCATTATATCCTTATACAGATTTATCCCGCCGATGTTATGCAGGTTTTCGTGTTTGTTTTCTCAGGTTTAACAGGTTATTTTGGACAAGAAGATGATTTATATTTCGGAAGGGAAGCTTTGAGTGTTCATTTTCTTGGAAGAAGATCTAACCATGTTACCCCTTTATCTACCGAGCGAATCAGGGGAGTATTTGATTTCATTCTTTTACCTTATTTACTTTTACATCTTATTATTTGAACATTGGGGACAATGTTCATCTTAAGTGTAAGGGGGGGAAAATTACGATACCTTAGAGAATGCAATTACGCTTGATTTTTGTTTGTTTAATGGTAGATGTGTAATAAAACTGAGAGAAATACCTGTTAGGGCAATTTTAGTGCCAAATTTAAAATTTTTTACAACATTTAGGAGTGAAACTTTGGTCTTAATGAGCGTCTCATGGATAGGAGTTATATGACTAGCACAAAAACCGTACCACTAAAAAATTTTCCACCCCAAATATGTGAGGTTCGCCCCTAGAATTGGTAGGAAAAGCATTCATCTTTAATGCTATGATGTGTGTACCGGTAGCACTTAGATTCTAGAACTTGCGATAGGACCATCCCGAATCCACAAGTGAGACTACATTCGTGTAGTTAGATTTACTACATGATAAGAGGCATTAGGATTAACCCATTGTTTTACACCTGTGTTTTTGTTATAATTACATTGACTTCATTGGTCAAGTAATTCTCCCACACCCTTGCGTTGTACCCATTTTTGGTACACGATACCCCTAGTACACCCTTCAGAGCCTATCTTTTCGTTTCTAACTTTAAGCATTTTACTTAAAGGAAGAATTTGTTACACCCCACTTAAATGTACACCCAAATCGCCTTAGCCTACCTTGTATGCACTCACCTTTAGTGCATTATTGTGACAACATTTGTTTAAACCCTTAGTTAATTATCTAATTGATTACATGGTTGCTAAGTCGAGTCATATCCTTGTACATATTGTTTTGGGACGATTGGGACTCATGGGTAAAGTACTAGTGTAATGGAGTAATGGGGAAGAACAACATTATTACCCCCATATGTGCTAAATATTTTAAAAGTACTCCAAGTGTTTCGATTATCTTAATTCGAGTCATTAGAATAGTTATTTGTAAAGTATGTAAAAGTTCAAGTGTAAGGGGAGACCCGAGGCCCCTATGATGTATTATTTTGGATGGTAGGGCAAGAATGTATGCCAAAAAAAAATAAATAAAATAAAAAAAAAATAAAAAAAAGGGAAAAAGAAAAGTAGAAAAAACATACGGACTACCATCCCGTTTCCTTTTATATTTATTTTATATTTTTGTTAGTTTTTGATTAGCTTAAGTCGAGTCTAGTCTTGGCTTAGCAACGCCATATTGTACATGTGATTAATCAAGATCTTTATTTCGCGACCAGTAAAATATCCCTTATCCAACAAAACCGTGTTTATCATATCCCTACACCTCATTACAACCCTTTTGTAAAGTCCTCTTTGATAATTTATCTTAGGTGCTTACGCCTAGTGGAGAAGGTTTTCGATCCTTTCCCAAGCCTATGGTAATCTATTTGCTATGACAGGTAGTGAGAGATATTGTCCATTTTCATTTATGAGATATAATTCTATGACACCTGAGAGATGTGAGTATCTAAACACTACTTGTGAGGTGCTAGTATGTAATCTCCGTGCTTATTATGATTGAAGTGGAACGATTAATTGTTGTAATTACTTTTATATTAGCGTTAAATGACCCCTAACTAGTATTTTGATTAGAATAAAAGCGCATTTGCTTGAGGACAAGCAAATCTCAAGTGTAAGGGTATTTGATAAGGCGAAAAGTGTACCGCTTTTCGGGGGTCATTTAAGCCCTAAATCGTATTTATTTGATCAAATATCGCCCTAAATCGTTTCTTTTGGCATTTTAGGTATTTGGAGAGAAATTCTGGAAAAGGAAGCATTTTGGACGTTTTTAGAGCATGAAAATGAAGAATTCGACAAAGTGTCAAAAATCTGCTGAATAGTACCCTTGACGGCGTCAAGCATGGAGCTGACGGCGTCAAGTCTTGATAAGCCAGAACGGATTAAAGGGAGACAGCGTCAAGAAGGCCATCAAGAAACCCTAACCACGGCGAGGTGACGGCGTCAAGGCTATAACGTGACGCCGTCAGATCTATTTTTCTATATATATTCGCATAATTTTTAGTCATAAGTGTGGAACTTGTGTGGAAATTTTTAGAGAGAAACCCTTGACGATTTTTGCAGCTTTTTTAAGGGTTTTATACCCTTGGATCTCTCATGTTACATTGAAGATAAGTAATCCATTAATCATTCAATATGTCTATGTGTTGTTTGATTCTATCTTACGCTTGTCTTTTGTTTAACATGCTAGGCTAGGTTTCCTTTGTGTTTGCTTAGATCTAATGAAACCTAACTATTGATTATTGATTGAATGGTATGTTATTAATTGTATTTGATGGGTGATTATCGATGTTAGGCTTAAGAAAACTGGCAGACTCCCGGTTGGTAACATGCTTGAACGTCTTAAGAAACATGAACCAAGATGTACTAAGGTTATTTGATTGTATTTAATGCATGAGCGAATTCTAGTGATCCCATGTTAGGATCTTCTTAGCCGGCTCGACATAGGAGTGAAGTAGGAGCTCATAGAGTTAGGGGAAGTCCGTACACACCCCTACGAATGGTATTAATGAATACAATCCGTCATCCACGCAATAAATACACACTAATCAATCGGTAAAAGATAGTTATGGAGTAAGGAAATCTAAGTAAACCCATGAGTCCCAATCATCCCAAAACAGTATGTACAAGGATATGACTTGACTTAGCAACCATGTAATCAATTAGATAATTAACTAAGGGTTTAACAAATGCTGTCACAATAATGCACTAAAGATGAGTGCATACAAGGTAGGCTAAGGCGATTTGGGTGTACATTTAAGTGGGGTGTAACAAATTCTTCTTTTAAGTAAAATGCTTAAAGTTAGAAACGAAAAAATAGGCTCGGAGGGGTGTACTAGGGGTATCGTGTACCAAAAATGGGTACAACGCAAAGGTGTGGGAGAATTACTTGACCAATGTGGTCAAAGTAATTATAACAAAAACACAGGTGTAAAACAAAGGGTTAATCCTAATGCCTCTTATCATGTAGTAAATCTAACTACACGAATGTAGTCTCACTTGTGGATTCGGGATGGTCCTAACGCAAGTTCTAGAATCTAAGTGCTACCGGTACACACACAAGTATTAAAGAGGAATGCTTTTCCTACCAATTCTAGGGGCGAGCCTCACATATTTGGGGTGGAAAATTTTTTAGTGGTACGGTTTTTGTGCTAGTCATATAACTCCTATCCATGAGACGCTCATTAAGACCAAAGTTTCACTCCTAAATGTTGTAAAAAATTTTAAATTTGGCACTAAAATTGCCCTAACAGGTATTTCTCTCAGTTTTATTACACATCTACCATTAAACAAACAAAAATCAAGCGTAATTGCATTCTCTAAGGTATCGCAATTTACCCCCC
This sequence comes from Artemisia annua, assembly GCA_014162995.1. Lineage (NCBI taxonomy): Eukaryota > Viridiplantae > Streptophyta > Magnoliopsida > Asterales > Asteraceae > Artemisia > Artemisia annua. The sequence continues at coordinate 37,302 of LBNU01019993.1, forward strand.
CCCCCCCTTACACTTAAGATGAACATTGTCCCCAATGTTCAAATAATAAGGTGTAAAAGTAAATAAGGTAAAAGATTGAAATCAAATACTCCCCTGATTCGCTTGGTGGATAAAGGGGTAACATGGTTAGATCTTCTTCCAAGAAAATGAACACTCAAGGCTTCCCTTCCGAAATATAAATCATCTTCTTGTCCAAAATAACCTGTTAAACCTGAGAAAACAACCAAGAAACCGGCATAACATCGGCGAGATAAATCTGTATAAGGATATAATGCTTGTGGAATGAATATTTTGCAGATTCCTGGAGTTTATAAGTTAGAGATTTTATAAATCACTTATGATTCCGGAAGAAAAACAAAACTTTCAAAAATTCCAGAAAACTGAACCTAACGCCGTCAGCCTGGGGCTTGACGCCGTCAGAAGTGATCTGACAGATTTCTCATGTTAAGTTTCCGGAAAATTTCTGGAAAAACTCAATTCTTACTTCCTGAAAATCCTGCAAAATATCATTATGACTCGATACAAGCATTTGACTCAAACAATTACTAATATGTATGTCAATTTAATATTGTTATGATTCATTTTCATTTGTTCTTANTAATTTTTTTTGAAATGTAGTAATTAAGGACTAAATTTGAAAAAGACTAATAACCTTGATGATTATTTTTGAAAATTATTATAACCCCAAGGACTATTTTCGAAAATTATTTCTGCAAATAATATATTTGTTACGGAAAAAGTCCTTAAAGTTTTAAAAGTGTTTCAAAGTTAGTCCTTATGGACTAACATTGAAATGAATAGATAATTGCAGGGACTATTGCGTATTTTGGTAGTAAATTATGGTTGAAAATTTGTACGGAAACAACCCCTGAGATTACCGGTCCGTTGCAAAGTTAAGCAACGACTGTTAAATAATGGCCGTTAAGGACTAACAACGCAACGCATCCAAAACCTCAGGGGCCAAAAAGAATTCGGCAAATGTAGAAAGCACTCTGTTGCAACAGTGTTGCTACAGTGCTCTTACTGTTTTTTGCTTAGCTGAATAGCATATATATATAATGTTTTGGATTCAACAAAATTATTTGCTAAAAACAACAAATTTTCAAAAATGATATTTACTATCATTATTAGTATATTACGATATTTTCATAATTATAGTTAAAATTTATTTATTTATAATTGAAAGAAAGTGTACTAATCTATTACATCTAAAACTTATATAATATTATATTATGTTATTTTAAGTATTTATATAGTACTATGTTGACATATTAATTTTTTGTAATATAATTTTTCTATATAAGCATATTCTAGCTTTTTTTTTTCTTTTTTTTTATTGTCATTATTTTATATCATATTTGGTTATGTTATATCATTGTATAGATATTCATTGTTTAATGTATACAACTACTCACTATATTTTTTTTGTGTGTATCTAATTTTTTTTGAACGGCGTGTATCTAATTTCTTTACATGTGAACTTTTTTTATAAATGCCTTTTATGTGTATCATTAAGGATATTAAGGTTGTAAATATTGCTCAGCGGTACTGTGGCGGTCGACCCCCTTCAAGTGTCATATCGGTCTTGGTAGCGCCATGGCGAAGACCATAAATTATAAAGGAATTTATTTTAAAAAATAAATATTAACAATGTTAATGTTTTTATTATGTTTAATTATATATCTTTTGTATATTTTGCAAATTTTACTGATTTTGTTAATTTTTTGTCTACTTTTATTAAAGTCCAAGTTATTTTTTGGGCCTTATAAGCTTATTAAAGGGCCAATAAACCTAATACTTATATTAGTGTTACTCAACCTATAAAAACATAGCCTCCAGTACACACTCTCATTCACTTTCTTCTGTCTTCTTCAATTCTTCCACTTTAAGAAAACAACCACTAGCTCAAATTAAAACAAAATCAAGAAAATTGAAGTTGACCGGCTGATGCGCGTGGATTGCAACACGCACTACGTTTTACCTCTCGAGGGATCTCGAGAAGCTTGCAATCCCCACCAGGCAGTGTACCTGACCGATGTAGTATAGTGAAGTGGCAAGTACCGGGGGATTGATCGTTCTCTCACAGGGAATAGTGTTCGTTAGGCTAAAAACTACTCTAATCTAGGTCTAAGGGTGGAGGAAGATTCTTTTTGTATTTTTTTATATTTTATGAAAGCAGTAAATCTCAGGTTTTGGAGGATAGGGCGGAATTAGTTGCTAGTCAACTAACCCAAGTTATCTACTTCTAAGCTACTTATATTTTTGTAATTTTTTTGGTTTAGAGAAAATCAGTGGTGGAGAATAGTGTTTACTTAGACTTCATTACTCCCTAACTATCTTTTATCATGTGACTAGTATGTTGAGTTTGCTTGGATGACGGGTGTATTCCTAACAAGTCGTAGGGAGTGCGTTCAATTCCCTAACTCTATAAGTTCCTACCTCACTCTATGACGATACGTCAAGCATCCTATCATGAGCTCACCGATAGCAACCTATGCATGAAATACTACCTTAAAACCAATAACGCACATATGATTCACGTTTCTAAAGACGTTCAAGCATGTTACCATATAGGAGATTAGCCAGTTTTCCTTAGTCTAACGTAGATGAAACATTCACCCAAATACAATCACAACATACACATCACATGATAATCAATAGTTAGGTTTCATTAGATCTAAGCAAACACAAAGTAAATTAGCCTAGCATATTAAAAGAAAGACAAGCACAAATATATATCACACAACACATAGACATATTGTATGAATAAAGACTTATCTTCAATTGAACATGCAAGTTGGAAGGGTTTGGATACCCTCCAAGGTCTGTAAAACTCGTACTAGGGTTTTGGTCCCAAGTTCTCCACTCTAAAATTCCTCTTAAATAAAAGAAAAACGTTCTATATATATAGATTTTGCGGGCTGACGGCGTCAACCCAATAGGTGACGTCGTCAGCTCGGCGATTAGGGTTTTCAGACGGCCTTCCTTGACGTGGTCATAATTGCTGGTTCCAGATCTGACGGCCTTGGTTGACGGCGTCACCAATTTGCACTACGAACTCTCTGGCCCGTCACGAGTCTTTTTTCCACTTCTGGACTTCACTTGTTCCTGACGGCGTCACCTTGTAGAGTGTGACGGCGTCACCTTCTGTGATCTTTAAGGTCTTTTGAGTTTTTGTTGTTTTCCGCACTTTTTCACTCCGAAAACGCCCGAAAATGCTTCTTTTGTGATTTTCCCTTCAAAAGTACCTAAAATGAGAAAAGAAACGACTTTGGGTGAAATCCAAACCAAAAACATATGAATTAGGACTCAAACCGACCCCTAAAAACGTAACATTTTTCGTCTCATCACCGGCGTTGACTGGCCTGAATATATATATATATATATATATATATATATATATATATATATATATATATATATATATATATCTGAAGTTGACCGGCGTTGACCGATAAGTTAGACCGATATGGAAAATATCGTGGCGGTGGACCACCGCCATGACCGATTTTTACAACACTCGGGATATATTGTGATTATAGATAACAGATAAATTGAAATTTTGTTCTGCCATATAAAGTTCTATACGAAACAACATTTATCTAAAGAACAAACCACAAAATCTCAACCATCCATCCTCCTTTCATCCAACGGTTTAGATTAATTATCATTTTAAAATTAAAATATTCTGAGGGCATTTTAGTCACTTTATATTTTATAATAAAACCTTCTTTTCATACACACTCACACAAAAACACCTAATCTCTCTCCTCAAACTCATATCCCCAAACACACAAATTCAGTTTCTCTCTCATCACAATAAAAACCACCGCCGGAAAATCAACCACCATAAAACCATCTTTCACAAACAATTACCAGAAAATAACCGTCCATTTAGTTGAAGGGGAAGATGTGACGTTCGAGATGTCGAACGGTGAATTCGAAGGTGAGGTCGGTGACGGTGGTTGTCGCCGGAAAGTGATCGTTTTTTTTTCCGGTGAGGTGGCGTGGAGATTAACTTGCCAAGTCTATGGATCACGTTGGGTGAGAAGATATGGTGAAGAACTGAAGATGACTAGATGAGTTTAACTGGGAAGTGTAAAAGTGGGGTGTACCGACGAGTAAAAAAAATTATTTAAAAATTAATTATATGAAGTGAGTGCTGATGAATGTACCGTTATTCAAAGGGCATGGCGATTATTATATTATTATATGCTAGTAACAATTAATTTGTGATGTGAGTCAAAGAAAGTAGCCAACGAAAAACATGTTAATATGTGAAGTGAGTGTTGATGAATATTACTGTAACTAAGAAACTACGGAGTAATTTTTTTCTTAAAATCATTAGCATGTAACTTCACCTTGTTATATTATTTTAATAATACGCTTTTTAAAGATTTTACTGTTTTGAATAAGTAAAACGTGAAAGAAAGACGAGAAATGGATTTTGTTCGTAAAGCTTGTTACAGATGCCTATTTTGATGAGGAAGAAGATGTAGTAGATTGGTGTTTAAGATGAGAGATAAAATACAATAAAGTGGAAGAGTTGTTGTCCACTCACGTGGGAAATACATATGAAAAAAGTTGTTTTTTAGTTAAATTTACCATTTAATCTTTTTTGTATCTCAATTTTCAGTTTTTTTCTTTTCTTGTCTCCTTATCTTCAACTTGAGATTAATATTGTATATTGCAAATTCATAAAGAAAATAGTACTTGTGATTTCATACAGAATCCCATAGGGATTCACAATGAATCCCATAGGATGCACCAAAGAATCCCATGGGATTCATACAGAATCCCATGGGATTCACAATGAATCCCATGGGATGCACCAAAGAATCCCATGGGATTCATACTGAATCCTTTATGATTTATCGTCTTTTTCGAATCCCGTGGGATTTCTTTACGAATCCCGTGGGATTTTTCTTGACGGAAATTTTGAACAAAAAAAAAAATCGTCTTTTTACGAATCCGATGGGATTTTTACGAATCCCATAGGATTTTTCTGGACGGAAATTTTGAAAAAAAAAATCATCTTTTTACGAATCCTGTGGGATTTCTTTACGAATCCCGTGGGTTTTTTCTGGACGGAAATTTTGAAAAATAAAAATTCGTCTTTTTACGAATCCCATGGGATTTTTACGAATCCCGTGGGATTTTTCTGGATGGAAATTTTGAAAAAAATATCGTCTTTTTACGAATCCCATGGGATTTTTTTGGACGAAATTTTGAAAAAAAAAATCGTCGAAAGTATATAACAATGCATATCTATAGAAAGATAATTTTTCTCTCGTCGCGATGGTGTATTTTTCGTAGCTTGAAGATTTACCGTTTGCAAGATATGTTGTTTTTTTTAAAAAAGATGGAAAGTGGGTTTTTATATTAAATGAGCTAAATTGTCAATTTTGTCATCCCTTTGTTATTTTTTGATTTGATCTTAGCCATTAGATGAAAGGTGAATGGATGGTTGAGATTGACTTATTTGTATTTTAAGTGATACTTGTTTTGATCTTAGCCATGGCAAATTGGTTTGCTTACGATGAAAAGTGATGCATGGAGATCGAAAATATATTTACTATAGGTGTCTAAAGGAAAGCTCAAAAGTGTTACATTAATTTTGATTCGTAACTTTTTCTTGTTGATGGACATGAATTTCGCGAATTTCTTACAGTGTTTTGTTATTATTCAACATATTGTACATATTTTGGCAATTTACGAATCCCGTGGGATTTTTTTACGAATCCCGTGGGATTTTTCTGGATGGAAATTTAAAAAAAAATCGTCTTTTTACGAATCCCGTGGATTTTTTTACGAATCCCGTGGGATTTTTTTAGCGAATCCGCGTGGGATTCGTTTACAAATTGCCCGGGGGGGGGTGGGATTTTTCTGCGGACGAAAATTTAAAAAAAAACGTCTTTTTTACGACAGTCTGCATGGATTTTTTTTAGCAATCCCTGGGATTTTTCTGGATGAAATTTGAAAAAAAAAAAAAAAAAAAAAGTTCTCTGTCTTTTCACGAATCCCGTGGGATTTTTCTGGACGGAAATTTTGAAAAAAAAAATTCGTCTTTTTACCAATCCCAGGGGATTTCTTTACGAATCCCGTAGGATTTTTCTGGACGGAAATTTTGAAGAAAAAAAAATCGTCTTTTTCCTAAATGGTCCGCTTGGATACATTATATGCACAAGTAGTATACTTAAAAAAGGTTATAATATTTAACTGAATTCATGAACACTTACAAACAAAAGGTCTTACATAAACCAGAATCTGGCTAACTAGTTAATATTATAATATTTAACTGAATGCACCAAAGAATCCATGGAATTCACAATGAATCCCTTGAGATTCATACTGAATCCCATTGGATTTACAATGAATCCTTTGTGATTTCATACAAAATTTCATGGGGTTCACAATGAATCCCTTGAGATTTATACTGAATCCCATGTGATTCATACTGATTCCCATGAGATTCATACAGAATCCCATGGGATCCATACTGAATCCCATGGGATTCCCTAATCACATGTGATTCAGGTTACCCATGTGATCAAACATAATACAAGTAACAAACATGATATATATTCAAAGTAAACAAAATATATTCAAAGTGAACAAGGATTTTTCTCATAACATTACACAACAAAAATAGAATCTCAAGTGATATTGTACTTCCAGTTTATATAAAGCAAAATGAAAATCCCATGGGATTTATACAGAATCCAATGGGATTCTATATGAATCCTAAAGGATTAGAGAGAATCACATGTTATCCCTTGTGATTCATATAGAAGAATCCCATGTGATCCATACAGAATCCCATGAGATTCTTTGATGAATCACTTGTAATTCATAAAGATTACCTATGTGATTCATACAGAATCTCATAGGATTATATATGAATCACATAAAAGATTCTTTGATGAATCACACACAGAATCCCATGTGATTCTGTATAAATCCCAAGGGATCAGAGAGCATCACATGGAATTCTGTATAACAACATACAACTTTTTAATAAAAGGATTTAAACAATTATATAAAAAAATATATACCCGTAAAAAACTGTGACATAAAAGTATAAAACTCAAAAATAGTGATTTACTCATTTTCATAAATCACTTGTGATTTTTTAAAAATAACAAATCACAAGTAATTTTTTTACGAATCATGTGGGATTTTTTTACGAATCCCATAGGATTTTTTTTTGAAAAATCCCAATGTGATGTATCAAAGAATCCAATGGGATTCACAATAAATCCCTTGAGATTCATACCGAATCCCATAGGATTCACAATGAGAATCCCATGGGATGCACCAAAGAATCCAATACCACAAATGTATTTACAAAATAGTAGAGCGGCTATTTCGCGAAAGTTCACACGTGATTTACATTTTCTCATAACAAAACACTACAACAACGAATCACTCGTGATTTAGTCATTCGCTCCATAATATTAAAAAGTTTTGCAACAGTAGCAATATAACAATGAGGTAATAATGAAAGGCAAAAAAAAAAAAAAAAAAAAACTTTCCTATCTTACCCAATAATTATCTAACTTGATACCTTATTAACGTACATTCACATGATGAATAAAGTCAATACAAAAGTATTAACAATGAAAGGAAAAAAAAGATATTTAAACAGGTACACATTGAATGAACTTTTGTCTAGCAGTAGGTGGGGTGGGGTCACCCAAAACAATAACTTGTTAAAAGGATTCCAAACTCATGGTGAACTGTCGTCATCTCCAAGCTACCTCATCGGAATTCCGATCACTTTCCGGCGATAAAACCATCGCCTCCGACCTCACTTTCGAATCCACCGTTCGGCGTCTGAAACGTCACATCTTCACCTTCACCTAAACTCACTGTTTTTTTTCTGGTGATTTCATGTGAAGGACGGTTTTACGGTGGTTGATAATCCGGCGGTTGATTTTCCGGCGGCGGGTTTTACTGTGATGAGAGAGAAACGGGATCTGTGTGTTTGTATGAGAGAGAAAGGAGATTGAATAAATGAGAGGAATAGAAGATATTTTTTGCTTATGTGGAGAGAAGTAGAATTACTGATTTGCCCTTGTTTGTTGTGTTCAGATTTCATCTCTGCCGTTAGATGAAAGAATGATGGATGGTTGGGATCTTGTGATTTGTTTTTTAGATATCTTATGTTTTTCATAGATCTCCCCTCATCATAATATATCTCAAAAGCATTATTAGAAATTCGTATGCAAACAGGAGAAAAAAGACAAGAAAATAAAATAAAAATATAATAGCTGTTTGAATATATTCAAAAATAATTATCCCCGTCATATATTATTTCACAGTATCATACTGCTTTCCTTTAATTTAATTAATCATATTTTTCTTTACAGATTGTCTCAACTAAATTGTCTACTTGCCATAAATTTGCAAATATAAGTAAAACTATTATATTACTATACTTGAATTAGTTATTACAAAATTTAACTTATTCGTTAATTTATCAGTGCATAGTAGAGATGTATTATGCTTGAATTAGTTATTACAAAATTTAACTTATTCGTTAATTTATCAGTGCAAAAATATATGATGATGATTATATTTTTCGTATGAAATTTTACTACAAAAATAAGGAGAACTGGCTACGAACAATTTCCCGACGACATATTGTTGTCGGCATTTAACATTAAACGAAAAAAAAAAAAAAAAAACCGTTTTACAGTACTTTAAATCTATTGAAATTGTGTCATCTTGTACAACTATTAATTACAAACAAGGGAATATTTATTACTTGAAATATTGTTTTGGCCAAATTCGTATAAACATTTACTCAAATGAAGATTTCAAATTTTCTCCATTACCCTAAAAAGAAAAATGTACAATTTCGGAACAAATCTTGGGGACCAGCCAGCATACCTTTTTACCACTTTACATCAGAACAAGTTGAGAACTCTGTGCAACTAGGATATAAACCATAAATTGGATTAAGACCAAGAAAATTTATAGGAGCCACACTACAAGGTTGCGAAACATCGTGAGGTTAAGATTAGAACTATTATCCTGTTAAACTTTCCCCAGGAATCATTTTACCTTAGCAAAAACCTCAAAAGGGTATACCAATAGCAAAACAACCTAATTACTCTCCCACACGCAAAGAGAGAACCTTAAACAATCTAGTGGGACCCAAATCGGTTACAAGCACTATCACC
>LBNU01019993.1:46848-65556 GCA_014162995.1 Artemisia annua
GTCTTAAGAAACATGAATCGGATGTGTACTACAATTATATGGTTGTATTTATTGCATAGGTAATTACTAGTGATTTCATTGTTTGGATACTAAACGTGTCGCTATAGAATGAAGTTTGCACTTATAGATTTAGGGAAGATCGTACACGGCCCTACGAATGGTTTAAAGGAATACAACCCGTCATCCACACAATTGTAACAAACCAATTAACCGGTAAAAGATAGCTAGGGTGTAATGACATCTAAGTAAACACACTTTTCTCCATATTAGTTTCACAACCATTTAATTTTCCTTGTTATTTTATTTTATTTGCAATTGTAGTTAATTGGGTTAGTTGACTAACAACTAATTCCGCCCACTCTTTCAAATACCCGAGATTTTACTTGCTTTCATAAAATATAAAAAATACAAAAAAGAATCATCCCTCAACCCTTAGACCTAAATTAGAGTAGTTTTCAATCCTAACGACACTATTCCCCGAGAGAACGATCAATCCCCCGGTACTTGCCACTTCACTATACTACATCGGTCAGGTACACTGCCTGGTGGGGATTGCAAGCTTCTCAAGATCCCTTGAGAGGTAAAACCTACTGCGTAAGTCGCAAACCACGCATCAGAGGCCATTGGAAGTTTTGACTTAGTATTGCCTTTGGGCTTAGTTATTGTTTTAGAAAATTGTCACTATGCACCTTTTATTATTAAAGGTGTTGTTTCAGTTTCACGTTTGGTTGATAACGGTTATGTTCATTCAATTTTTAGTAATAGAATTTCAATTTCTTTAAATAATGTTTTTTATTTTAATGTTATTCCATGCAATGGTGTTTATGAAATTGATACGAATGATGTTGAACCAAATCTTAATTAAATGTTTGCTATCATTAATAAGAGATCCAAGAATTTAGACTCTACCTATCTTTGGCATTGTCACCTTGCCCATATAGGCAAGAATCACATGGAAAAGCTGCAACATGATGGGCTTTTGCAATCTATCAATGATGAATCATTTGATAAATGTGAATCTTGTGTATATGGGAAGATGGTAAGGAAACCTTTTCCGCACAAAATGCAAAGGGCTTCTGATCTACTTGGATTAATCCATACTAATGTATGTGGTCCACTTAGACATGTGTCAAGAGAATGTGCTAGCTATTTCATAACCTTTACAGATGATTTCAGCCATTACGGATATGTTTATTTACTTAAACATAAACATGAGGTTTTTGAAGCATTTAAGGTTTTTAAGAATGCAGTAGAATTGCAACTCGAAAATAAGATTAAAGCTCTTCGATAAGATATAGGTGGTGAATACATAAGCCAAGAGTTTAAAGATTATCTTAAGGAGTGTGGAATTGTCCAATACCTCACTCCTCCATATACACCACAACACAATGGTGTGTCTGAGAGGAGGAATCATACCTTGTTAGACACGGTTTAATATATGTTTAATCTTACAACTCTACCTTTTTCCTATTGGGATTATGCTCTTGAAACAGCTGTTCGCATTCTTAATATGGTTCCAACCAGGTTATATATATATATATATATATATGTATGTATATATCTATATCTCTGAAGTTGACCGGCGTTGACCGATAAATTAGACCGATATGGAAAATATCGTGGCGGTGGACCACCGCCATATCGGCCGCCATGGCCGATTTTTACTACACTCGGGATATATTGTGATTATAGATAACAGATAAATTGAAATTTTGTTCCGCCATATCATAGTATATCTCAAAAGCATTATTAGAAATTCATATGCAAACAGGAGAAAAAAGACAAGAAAATAAAATAAAAATATAATAGCTGTTTGAATATATTCAAAAATAATTATCCCCGTCATATATTATTTCACAGTATCATACTGCTTTCCTTTAATTTAATTAATCATATTTTTCTTTACAGATTGTCTCAACTAAATTGTCTACTTGCCATAAATTTGCAAATATAAGTAAAACTATTATATTACTATACTTGAATTAGTTATTACAAAATTTAACTTATTCATTAATTTATCAGTGCATAGTAGAGATGCATTATGCAAAAATATATGATGATGATTATATTTTTCGTATGAAATTTTACTACAAAAATCAGGAGAACTGGCTACGAACAATTTCCCGACGACATATTGTTGTCGGTATTTAACACTGAACGACAAAAAAAAACCGTTGACCAAGACCAGTGAGCGTTGAATTTTTTGGTAAATAAAATCCCGACGACATGTCATCGGTAATATTTTAGTCAAATTTGACTTTTCCCCTGCCTCTAAATAATTGCCAATAATTGGACGGGATTTTCCCCCGCCAACATGGTACCGACGACATGTCGTCAGTACAATATTTAACAAAAACATTGAACGTAAATTAGCATTTGATTAGCGCTAACCATGATCATTAAGATTATTTCCCTACGATGTGTCGTCGGGACGTATTTTGATCAAATTTAAGCTCCCCCCCAGCCTCTAAATGATAGCGAATAATTGGGCAGGATTTTTCCCCGCTGTCGTGTTCTCTACGACATGTCGTAGGAAAAACTTTCCAGCTACATTGCAACTTTATCCCGCCAATTTTTTACTTATATATAACCGATCATCCTCAATTCGCCAAAACACACACAACCCAATCCTCAATTCCTACAAAACGCACATAACAATAGCTGGATACACGTCAGAAGATGAGTGGTCAAAGGTTTTATCGAACCTACCACTCTTTGATGAAGTTCTTAATACATATGGTGATGAAATCATTTCTGAATATGGTTCTTATAAGAACATTAGCCAGTGGATGAGAGATGTTATTCTAAAATGGTTGAGGAATAAGCCGATGCTAGCTTATGCTCCTAAACCTAAGAAGGCCCCCCCCCTAGCGAAGTTTGAGCATCCTGCTAAAGATCAGGCTTGCCTGTAAAGAGGTGGGCCATTGGAAGATGAATTGTCCTAGTTATCTGATGGAGTTGCATTCAAACAAGAAGAAGAAGGAGGAGGTTGGCCATGTTGCCAGTACTTCAGGTATCTTCACAATTGAATTATTCTCTTTTCCTCATAAAAATTCTTGGGTGTATGACATTGGATGTGGTACTCATATTTGTAACACTTCTCAGGGTCTTAGAGGATGGAGGAAGATGAAACAAGGATCTTTATTTCTGTACGTGGGCAATGGTGTACGTGCAGTTGTAGAGGCTGATGAGGCAAAAAGTGTTACGCTTTTAGGGGGTCATTTAATCCCTAAATCGTTATTTTATGATCAAATATTGCCTTAAATCGTTCCTTTTGTCATTTTAGGTACTTTCAGGAGGAATTCTAAAAAACATTGCATTTTGGACGTTTTTGGAGCATAAAAGTGAAGAAAACGACAAAGTCTCAAATCAAGCTGGAATTCCTACCTGACGGCGTCAGGCTTTGATGCTGACGCCGTCACCTTAAGATGAAGGAGTGGATTCAGACTCTACTAGACGACCAAGGAAGGACTCAACACATTTACACCTGACGGCGTCAGGTGTTAAGAAATGTAGGCCGTCAGGTGTTAAGCTAAAGAGAGACGGCCCAGAAGGTTTAAAGAGTGACGGCGTCAGAAGTAGATCTAGGTGATCCGAGAACCCTAGACACAACGAGTTTACGGCGTCAGGACCTATAACCTGACGCCGTCAGAATGAAAAATCTATATATACTTTTCCAATTTTCATTCATTAAGTGTGTAACTTTTGGGAGAACTTTAGGGATAAACCCTAGCTCGAATTCTCAGCCTTTTTCAAGGGGTTTTCACCCTTGTTTCATCTATGATTAATTAAAGATAAGTCTTCCATCAAATCATTCAATATGTCTATGTGTTGCATGATTATATCTTATGCTTGTCTTTTAATTAACATGTTAGGCTAGGTTTCTCTTGTGTTTGCTTGGATCTAATGAAACCTAGCTATTGATTACTTGTTTTTGGTTTGTTGTTAATTGTTGTGGGTGGGTGATGTCGATGTTAGGCTTAAGAAAACTGGCTAACTTCCAATTGGTAACTTGCTTGAACGTCTTAAGAAACATGAATCAGATGTGTACTACGATTATATGGTTGTATTTATTGCATAGGTAATTACTAGTGATTTCATAGTTTGGATACTAAACGTGTCGCTATAGAATGAAGTTTGCACTTATAGAGTTAGGGAAGATCGTACAAGGCCCTACGAATGGTTTAAAGGAATACAACCCGTCATCCACATAATTGTAACAAACCAATTAACCGGTAAAAGATAGCTAGAGAGTAATGACATCTAAGTAAACACACTTTTCTCCATATTAGTTTCACAACCATTAAATTTTCCCTGTTATTTTATTTTATTTGCAATTGTAGTTAATTGGGTTAGTTGACTAACGACTAATTCCGCCCACTCTTCTAAATACCCGAGATTTTACTTGCTTTCATAAAATATAAAAAATACAAAAAAGAATCATCCCTCAACCCTTAGACCTAAATTAGAGTAGTTTTCAATCCTAACGACACTATTCCCCGAGAGAACGATCAATCCCCCGGTACTTGCCACTTCACTATACTACATCGGTCAGGTACACTGCCTGGTGGGGATTGCAAGCTTCTCAAGATCCCTTGAGAGGTAAAACCTACTGCGTAAGTCGCAAACCACGCATCAGAGGCCATTGGAAGTTTTGACTTAGTATTGCCTTCGGGCTTAGTTATTGTTTTAGAAAATTGTCACTATGCACCTTTTATTATTAAAGGTGTTGTTTCAGTTTCACGTTTGGTTGATAACGGTTATGTTCATTCAATTTTTAGTAATAGAATTTCAGTTTCTTTAAATAATGTTTTTTATTTTAATGTTATTCCATGCAATGGTGTTTATGAAATTGATACGAATGATGTTGAACCAAATCTTAATTAAATGTTTCACCTTGCCCATATAGGCAAGAATCACATGGAAAAGCTGCAACATGATGGGCTTTTGCAATCTATCAATGATGAATCATTTGATAAATGTGAATCTTGTGTATATGGGAAGATGGTAAGGAAACCTTTTCCGCACAAAATGCAAAGGGCTTCTGATCTACTTGGATTAATCCATACTAATGCATGTGGTCCACTTAGACATGTGTCAAGAGAATGTGCTAGCTATTTCATAACCTTTACAGATGATTTCAGCCATTACGGATATGTTTATTTATTAAACATAAACATGAGGTTTTTTAAGCATTTAAGGTTTTTAAGAATGCAGTAGAATTGCAACTCGAAAATAAGATTAAAGCTCTTCGATCAGCTATAGGTGGTGAATACATAGGCCAAGAGTTTAAAGATTATCTTAAGGAGTGTGGAATTGTCCAATACCTCACTCCTCCATATACACCACAACACAATGGTGTGTCTGAGAGGAGGAATCATACCTTGTTAGACATGGTTTAATATATGTTTAATCTTACAACTCTACCTTTTTCCTATTGGGATTATGCTCTTGAAACAGCTGTTCGCATTCTTAATATGGTTCCAACCAAGAAGGTTGATAAGACTCTATATAAACTATAGTATGGGAAAGTCCCAAATCTGTCTTACTTAAAGGTTTGGGGATGTGAGGTATTTGTGAAACGAGACACGCCTGACAAACTCTAACAGAGATCTGTTAAGTGTATCTTTATAGGATACCCAAAGGAAACTATAGGTTACTATTTCTACTTTCCACCAGAAAACAAAGTAGTTGTTGCGAGGTATGTTGAGTTCTTTGAAAAGAATCTCATAGCTCAAGAATCTAGTGGGAGGATTGTAGAACTTGAAGAAATTCAAGAAGATACATCACCTTCTGTCACACCCCTAAATTGGGTAGCAACGGAACGGAATTTCGGGGGCGTGATGTTCAAGGATACAAAGTACAATGTAATAAAGAATGACCTATATGTGAGTCATTTAAAAACAAGCGTTTAATTAAACATAAGCGTCTACAAAAGGGATTGAATTTAGAGTTCACGGTAAAACTGATGACATCAAATAAGTACATTATATTGTCATCATTTATCTTATTTATTTGACTTGTTTATTATATTATATATGAGAATTGGTACTTAATCATTTACTTTAGTAATTCTCAGGTAAAAATAAGCAATTGGTGAAACTTAGCGATTTTGGACGAAATATGGAGCAAATTGATCAAGATGGAAAAAGTCTACTGAAATTAAGAAGATGCGCCGTATCATTCTAGACAGATACGCCGTATCATTATACTTAGATGAATTCGAAGACCATTGCCTGACTTTGAAGAATGCACCGCATGTAATTATATCATGCCGCGCATATGAAACTTTGGTCAACGAAGAAATCCAGCTTGTTCTACTCCAGATACGCTGCATTACACTTTTGACACACGTCGTATCACTATCAAGACTTCACCAAAGACAATCCAAGACACTGATGGACATGCGCCGCATAAAGATTCAAGATACGCTGCATATGAAGACGGTGTACGAATATTCCAGAATATATTAATTTTGGACCCCACACGAAGTTATCTAGATGCGCCGCATCTACTTAGTTGATGCGCCGCAACATACCGTCAGACAGAAACTATAAATACCCCATGACACATACGAATTTTGTGTGCAACAAAACCCTACGGAGACAAATTTAGACGAAAAGGCAACACAAGACACACCCCAAACGAAGATCTTAGGGCAGTAAGAAAGTCCTGCATGTGTTTAATTCATCAAGTAGTTTTGTTTTATTGTAATAGTAAACTTTAATCCATCAGGATTGATGGGCTTGTGGCTAATACTGCTCCCCTGAAAATTGCTTTCCCATCGATTAAAAGTTTATATGATATTTTTTTGGTTCTTTTTATATGTGCATTGATAACCTCTGTGTCTATCTGTGTTTTGCTTGGGCTGCCATACCCCCTCCACGTTTACTTTTCTAGTGCAAATTAGCTAAGTAAAATAGACATAAGTAATCATTAAGGGTTTACTCGCCTATACTTAAGATCCAACGAGACAGATAATAGTACAATACTCATCATATAAAACTAGCAATAAAACAAGTGACAAGCTACTTAATCATTAGTCAGGCCTTCCATCTGTGTCTATTATCTATCTGCGTACGTGTTCGCCATTCGTTGTATTTGTTCTCATTAGTTTTATTTACTGGTTTTATTAATCTACACAAATCGTGCTAGTCTCTCAGACTAAACCCCCTTGCGTTAGATTAGGTTGTAAAACTAACTTAGAATATTAAAATACTGATTAGATTAACTAGGTATTACGTTCCACTCTTAGTGATCGACACTATAGTTACCACTATCTAGATATTGATCGGGTACACTGCTCGTTAGTGTGTGTGTTATAGGATAAGTCTGCTAAATATAAATGTAAAAGTTGATAAGGCATAAAACACCTCTATACTACAACGTGACACTACACACATCAAAAACATAAAGATTTCAATACATAACCAAACGTTATTAGTAATGCATATAAATCTTCATCATGATGGTGTGGTCAAAATGTGACTCTAGTGCATGCTCCATACGTACCGAGCAATATCGTCTAGTTACCTGAGAAATACACGCTGAAAATGTCAACATAATTGTTGGTGAGTTCATAGGTTTAAGTAAATAAGTAATGTGTGGACCACAAGATTTCAGTAAGTATGATAATCATAACAAATACAACGTCATAGTAAAAGTAAATACAATGTCCTAAGCTCATGACCCCGAAGCTCAATGTAATGGTATGCAATCAAGCATAATAATGGGGCCCTAAGTAAGTGTTCGCCAGAAACTCAGAAATAATCCGAATGATATGCGTTCGTCTACCCAGTTGGAGCGACCAACCCGGATGAGGGTGTTAACCCAATAGATATATTCATAGTATCCGTGCTTACAAGTAATTAACGGTTCATGATTTGTGGGGACTTTCGTGGTATATGCGGTAACCTAGGCAAAGTAACGGTTTTTGGTACTTGCGTCCGTAAATTAGAAATAATGTATAAACAATGTAAAAACCGGGGCTATGAAACTCACCTAAAATAAAGTATCACAAGTGGGAATAACGTGTAGGTAAATTGAGGTCCGGTAGCTCTAACCGTAACCTAAATAAGTACTATGTCTTAGGTTTGGCATAAATGTAGTGTATGAAATTTTACACTTTAGTTTATCATCCGTACATGTTTGTTGTAAAGTTTAGTGGTTAAAAACGTACTTACATTAATGTTGCTCGCTAAAAAGTTCAAGTACATATTTAATATGAGTAGTTGATTTCGTTATTATACTATACTCGTCTTCATCATTTAGTGTTTTAGAAAACCTTCAACGCGCCTAGCCAGTATACATGACATACTACCATTTCGTTCAAGTTATTTTAGCTAAAACCGACTCTAAAATGTCCAAAATCCATCTTAAAAATTTCTGACAGCTTTGCTATTAGTGATAAAAGCTGTCAAATAATTACGTTTCGTCAAAACTTCATTAGGCCATAACTTTCTCGTTTTAGCTCCGATTCTTAAGTTTTATATATCCCCGGTTTCGTGTTTGAGTATACTAGCATATTTTTAGCTCCAATTAACTTCTAATTTCCGGTATACCTTGTGTTAACTTCATGTATTGAAGCTTAGTTTCATGATTTACATACACTTTAATCACCACCATCTACATGTTTATAATGTTTTTATAAATATAATGAGCTCATAACTAGTGGCTATGTCTTTAACATACTTTCATTATAAATACACTAGTTTGGTTGTTAGTCTTGACTAGGATGTAAAAGTTAAAACACCACATGTGAATTAGTAAGTAAGTTGATTAACTAGTTGTGGTGATTTCTTGATTCATGAAGAATTGAACTTATCATATTGCTAAGTAAGTTGTTAGAGCACTAGTTGATTGTTGGAAAAATCGGTGGAAGAGTTAGGATTAGTATTGGAGTTGTTAGTCACACCCCCAAAATGGGTTCCAGTGGAATTGAATTTCGAAGGCGTGATGTTCATGGATACAACGTACAAGGTAATAAAGAATGACCTCTATGTGAGTCATTTTAAAACAAGCGTTTGATTAAATAATTTTTTTTACAAAAGGACTGAATTTAGAGTTCACAATAAAATGTAAATATTTTATTTGCATAACCAAACGCTATTAGTAATGCAAAAAAAATCTTCATCGTGATGGTGTGGTCAAGATGTGACTCTAGTGCATGCTCTATACGTACTAAGCAATATCGTCTAGTTACCTGAGAAATACACGCTAAAAATATCGAACATAATTGTTGGTGAGTTCATAGGTTTAAGTAAATAAGTAATGTGCGGACCACAAGATTTCAGTAAGTATGACAATTATAATAAATACAATGTCATAGTAAAAATAAATACAATGCCCTAAGCTCATGACCCCGAAGCTCAACGTAATGGTACGCAATCACGCATAATAATAACAATGCCCCGTATAAGTGTTTGCCAGACACTCAGAAATAATCCGAATGATATGTGGCTGTTTACCCAGTTGGCGCGACCAACCCGGATGAGGGTGTTAACCCAATAGATCTATTCATAACATCCGCACTTACAAGTAATTAACGGTTCATAATTTGTGGGGACTTTAGTGGCATATGCGGTAACTTAGGCAAAGTAACGGTTTTTTTGGTACTTGTGTCCGTAAAATAAGCAATGTATTCTCATCCTGAGGGTTTTAAATAATGTATAAACAATGTAAAAATCGGGGCTATAAAACTCACCTCAAGTAAAGTGTTGTATTACAATTCGGAATAACATGTACGTAAATCGAGGTCCGGTAGCTCTAACCGCAACCTATGTCTTAGGTTCGGCAAAAATGTAGTGTATGAAATTTTACACTTTAGTTTATCACCTGTACATGCTTGTTACAAAGTTTATTGGTTTAAAACGTAGTTACGTTAATGTGCTCGTTTAAAAGTTCAAGTACACATTTAATATGACAAAACTAGTTGATTTCGTTATTATACTATACTCATCTCACTATTTAGTGTTTTAGAAAACTTTCAACGCGCTTAGCAAGTATATATAACATTCTACCATTTTTGTTGAAGTTATTTTAGCTAAAACCGTGCCTAAAGTGTCCAATTTCCTTATTTTAAATTTCTAACAGCTTTTATATTAGCTATGAAAGCTGTCAAAAAGCTACATTTCGTCAAAATCTTCACTAGCCATAACTTCCTCGTTTTAGGTCCGATTCTTAAGTTTTAAACATCCCCGGGTTCGTGTTTGAGTATACTAGTCTAATTAACTTTTAATGTCCGATTTACCTCGTGTAAAAATCCTAACAGCAGCCACATTTTCAGAAATTTAGTTTTGTTGTCTTAACTTAAAACTAACGTATCTTCTTCGTTCTAAGTCCGTTTTAATCCGTTCAAGCGACCACGTTTTTGTAATAGAGTCTATTTTCTATATTTCTACTCTTATCCTACTGTCTTGCCACTGATTTTTCTGTTTTAGGTCGAATGGAACAGCCCCTAAAACAAAGTGCCATAACGCGCTTTCTACTAGTTTCCTAATGTTCCAAACCGTTCACAACAACGCCCAAACTAATCCTAGCTCTTCCACCGATTTTTCAACATGTTCGATAGTGATTTAAACAAGAACTTAGCAATATTAAAAAGTTCAATTCATCATAATTCAAGTAATCACCAAGACTAGTTAACTAAAAATACTTACTACATCATTTGTCGGGTTTTAACTTCTACATTCTAATAAAGACTAACAATCAACTAGTGTGTTCATAATGAAAATAGGTTAAAGACATACTTACTAGTTAAAAGTTCATTGTGTTTACAAAACATTACAAACATGTACATGGTGATGATTAGAGTGTATGTTGTAGAAATCAAGGGAATATTGAAAACAATACTCTTATCATATTCAACTATAACCAAAACATTACAATACATTAAATAGAAAAGACAATGACAAAACCCTAACTATCAAACGGGTTAAAACAAGTGGGCCAGGCCTATAGGCCTTATTCACTAATATCCTCCCTCAAACTCAGAATGCTACATTGAGAATTTGACACGAAAACTGCAAAATCAGATGAACAGACAACAAATCCAGGCAGATGCAAATTCAACGGCAGCAGAGAAATCCGAACAGAGGTAGACAAAGAGCAGCATCAGACAAATACAAATTCAGCAGCAGAGAGATCCAAACAGAGGTAGACGAAGAGCAGATTTAGACAGCAACAGATTCAGACAAACAAATTCAGATTCAAACATATTCAGATTCAGATTCAGACAGATTCAGACAAATTTAGATTCAGACAAAACCAAGCGGATCCAGATGCAGAACCGCGTGTGAAATCAGACAGATGCGGAACCAAAAGAAACCAATTTCCAATACCAATATAAAACCAAACTAGCCAGCAATAATCCATTACAACCCAACGATGCCATTACCGGTACCAATCCATGAATCAGACCCAATCAAACTAGTTACCATTTCGGATGTCAAACCAAAAGTACCGGTGACACTTTAATCATCAAACAAACTTTTAATTCCTAGGTGACAAACTCAAACCGATGATTCTTCTGTGTGACGAACAAACATAAACCAAACTCAATATAACAAGTGCACAAATAGTTCCAACACTAATATTCCAAACAAAATCAGCATTCAAATGATCAAACCGAAGAGTGGCCATAAACAGATTCAACAAACAACATAAAATACTCTGTAATTTACTTCAAGTGTGAACCGAATATAAACCAAAATATGACCTAATGTCCACTTGAAGTAACTCTCGTTCGTAGGTCTTAAAGGACTATACACCCTCCTGAACGATTATGTCTAAATGTAGAGGTTGAGGAGTATAGCTTAGGGGATCTTAATGAACCTACTAGCTATAAGGCTGTCATGGCTGATCCTAATAAGGATAAATGGCCAGTGGCTATGAACACGAAAATGCAATCCATGCATGATAATGAAGTCTGCTTTGAAGTAGACCTTTCTCCTAACGCTAAAGTCGTCGGTAGCAAGTGGCATTTCAAGAAAAGACTGACATGGATGGCAATGTACATACCTATAAAGCTCGTCTTGTAGCAAAGTGATATACTCAAACCTTCGGGGTTGACTATGAGGAAACCTTTTATCCTGTAGCAGACATTAGAGCTATTAAGATTCTATAGTCTTAGCGGCGTACTATGACTATAAGATATGGCAAATATATGTCAAAACTGCCTTCTTGAATGGTTGCCTTGAAGAAGATATCTTTATGGCACAACTTGAAGGATTTGTCAATCCAAAATATCTAAAGCGAGTATGCAAGCTTCAAAGGTTTATTTATGGGTTAAAGCAAGCATCAAGGCAATGGAATAAAAGATTTGATAAGGAAATCAAGAAATTTGGTTTCTCACTTAATCCTGATGAGCCATGTGTATACCAGAAAGCTAGTGGGAGTAAAGTTGTTTTACTTATCTTGTATGTTGATGACATTCTGATCACGAGAAATCACATTCCAAGTTTGCAAGGAGTAAAATCCTATCTTGGAAAGTGCTTTCCTATGAAATATATGGGAGAGGCAGCTTACATCCTTGCAATCAAGATCTATAGAGATAGATCTAGGCGATTGATTGAATTAAGTCAAAGTGCTTATATTGATAACATTCTAAAGAGATTTAGGATGGAAAATTCTAAGAAAGGATTATCTCAATGCAAGAAAGATTGGGCTTAAGTAGTACACAAGGTGCTTCTACACCTGCTAAGGTAGAGCATATGCGTAATGTTCCTTATGTTTTGGCTGTAGGATCGATTATGTATGTGGTAAGATGCACTAGACCTGATGTGGCATTTGCCCAAAACCTTACAAGCCGGTTTCAACAGAATCCAGGTAAAAGTCACTCGACTGTTGTGAAAAATATTCTCAAGTATCTTAGAGCTACTAGAGATATGTTCTTGGTTTATGGTGGAAATCTTGAAGCGGAGCTCAAAGTTAAAGGTTACTGCGACGCTGGATATCAAACCGATAAAGATTATACAAAGTCTCAAACAGGATACATTTTCGTTTTAAACGAAGGCGCAGTGGATTGGAAGAGTACCAAATAGACCACTACAATAATGTATGCAACAGAAGTTGAGTACCTAGCTGCTTTAGAAGCTGCGATGGTAGCTGTCTGGATTATGAAATTTGTTTCCGGGTTGGGCATTGTTCCCACAAGAAACCAACCCATGGAGATGTATTGCCATAATTTTGGACCAATCATCATCGCCAATGAACCTGGAGTTATGAAATGCGCCAGACACTATCGTAGACGATATCACTATGTTCGAGAATAAATCAAAATTGGTGAAATTTCAAAATGCCGATGACGATGACGAGTAAAATGTTTAGGTTTCTGATGCGTGGTTTTGCAACCTTGCAAAAGGTTTTACTTCTCAAGGGATCTTGAGAAGCTTGCAATCCCCACCAGGCAGTGTACCTGACCGATGTAGTATAGTGAGTGGCAAGTACCGGGGGATTGATCGTTCTCTAGGGGAATAGTGCCGTTAGGATTGAAAACTAAGTCAACTAGGTCTAAAGGTGAGGGATGATTCTTTTTTTATTTTTATGTTTTATGAAAGCAATTAAAATCTCGGGTATTGGAAGAGTGGGCGGAATTAGTTGCTAGTCAACTAACCCAAAATTACTACTTATGCAAATAAAATAAAATAAACAAGAAAAGTAAATGGTGAACTTCTTATAATGAGAAAATGTGTTTACTTAGATTTCACTATTCCCTAGCTATCTCTTATTGATTAATTGATTTGTCACAATTGTTTGGATGAAGGGTTACATTCCTTAATACCAGTCGTGGGGGCATGTACGTCCTTCCCCAGCTCTATTAGCTCCTATCTCTTCCTATGACGACATGTTTAGTATCCTATCATGGCCTCCTTAATAGTCACTTATGCATTAAACATAACTAATAAAACCGTAGTACACATCCGATTACGTTTCTTAAGACGTTCAAGCTTGTTACCGTATAGGAGATTAGACAGTTTTCTTAAGCCTAACGCGAAGTCAATCACCCAAAACAACCAATAAAAAATCAACAATCAATAATTAATAACTAGGTTTCATTAGATCTAAGCAAACACTAAAAAAAAACTAAGCTAGCATGTTAATGTAAAGATAAGACAAACAATAAATCAAACAACACATAGACATATTGAATGATTAAAGGAAGAACTTATCTTCAATTGAACATGGAAGAAAAGAGGGTTTGAAACCCTAAAAATACTGTAAAAGTCGGACTAGGGTTTATCTCCAAAGTTGAACACTTAATGAATGAAAAATCCAAAACTATATATAGAATTTACAAGCTGACGGTGTCAGGTTATAAGCCCTGACGCCGTCTGGCCGTCGTGTTTCGGGTTCTCGGGTCGCCTAAAATAGCTTCTGACGCCGTCACTTGTAATCTTCATTTGGGCCGTCTCTCTTTAGCATAACACCTGACGGCCTCCAATATTTAACATCTGATGCCGTTAGGTGTAAACTTCACTTTTTCTTCTGGGGCGTCTAGTGTTAGAAATCCAATATCTTGAGCATAAAGTGACGGCGTCAGCTCCAAAGCGTGACGCCGTCAAGTGTAGAAACTTGACTTTTCTTGTTTTCTTCGTACTTGAGCATAAAAACATTCGAAAAGCTCCAAAGTGCTCCATTTTTCAGAAATCACGTTCCAAGTACCTAAAAAGAGAAAAGAAACTATTTGAGTTAATATTTGATCATAAAATCACCATTTAGGGCTTAAATAACCTCCTAAAAGTGAACAAATATTTCCTTATCAGTTTCATATTATTAATATGTGTTGTATTTTTTTCCCCGTATCATTTTTTTTCNTCTTCGTACTTGAGCATAAAAACATTCGAAAAGCTCCAAAGTGCTCCATTTTTCAGAAATCACGTTCCAAGTACCTAAAAAGAGAAAAGAAACTATTTGAGTTAATATTTGATCATAAAATCACCATTTAGGGCTTAAATAACCTCCTAAAAGTGTAACAAATATTTCCTTATCAGTTTCATATTATTAATATGTGTTGTATTTTTTTCCCCGTATCATTTTTTTTCTTTTCGTATCGTATTGTTATTCGTAACATTATTTTTAGTTGTGTGTAATATTAGTATGTTGTATTGTATTTTAATTATTCATGAAATAAATTTAGTTTATTTGACAGTTTGAATAAAAATGAGTAAGTTGAGGTTAGTTGTGAGTGAGGGGGTTAGTTGTGGAGGTTTGTTATAGTGATGTGGCACCCCGAGGGCCCCGAATGAGTAACTTTAGCTCTTCATCACACCTAGTGCTCTAAGAGAGCAAAACAAAATCTTGAGCAACATAGATAATGTAGTGTAAAGTGGATATTATGGGTTAAAATACTAATGTCATACTCTCTCGTCTTAAAATATACGTAAATTCACCTTACTATTTGGTATTCGCGTGTTGTGGCGGCAGGTATTCTGAAATAAATTTTTCCACCTAACCATGTTTTCTAATTTAATACATTTTTATGACAATAAATTTATGGATTTTTCAATAATTTCATTACGCATATTTCAACTCTTTACCCAATGATAATGTTTTTCGTCATACAATTGTGATGATATGAGATATGTTATTGGTACCCCCTCCCCTGGCCATCCTATGTTGTCCTCCACCCAATGATTACTCTGTTTACAGTACAACAACGTTTTTTATCAGTTTCTGTTATGTATTTTTTGACAGTTTAATACTTTTGATTTATTAAACTTTGTATTTTATGTTCCGTACTTTCAGGTTTATAGTTTTTAAATGTAAACAAAATTATAAAAACTGAAAAAAATATATATATATTAAAAAAATGAAAAACAACATAGGGTACAAAATGGCTTTTTTGGAAGAGTACTTATAAAACACCCAATAAATATTTTAGCAAGCAATAATTTTTCGTTGTTCACAATGACTATTTAATTTATATAAAGTTACGTTTTACGGATAAGGGTGTTCAAAAAACATGTGAAACCGACAAACCGAGTCAAACCGCTCAATCAGAAACCGCGAAAAACGATAACGAACAAATANTAGAAACCGAAAAAAAAAAAAAAACTCTTATCACGTTTCGATTTCAGTTTTTATTTTCAAATATATGCGGTTACCCGAATCAAACCGTGTTTAATATACATATATTATATTTACGAAAAGTGTTAGCGCATTAAATGAAGGGATGTCATTCCTGCCTTCCAATGGTGTGCTCGGAGAATTTTTTTTGACTTCTTCTGAACCTCGTAAAAAATGCCGTCGAAACTCATCCGAAAATCACCGTTTTTGCTTTGTTTTCAAACCCTTGTACTTGTAAGTCATAATAATGCATTCCAAACATATTTGCAATATAATATAGCATATTTTTAGGTATAAAAATTGATGTGTGTTTAAGCACACATCAATATGTAATTAGGGGTAACCGTGCATTGTAGCGGTGGGTATCATGCAATTAAATTTACAGCAAGAAATGTTTTTAAAGTTCTATATTTTTTTATACAATAATTTTACAGATGACGACAATTTTATTTTTGAATAACTTTAAGCAATAACAAGTTAACTCATATAAAAATTGTAGATTACCCTTGTGATGTTGTAGCAATACAGAGATTATAGTTGGTATATTATGAAGGTATGAGGTTAAAGTAGCTAACAATGACTTATAGTCGTAAGTTATTTTTAAATAAAAATTTCAAATTTTAAAAACCATTTACATCATATTAAAAAAAATTAAGTAATAAAAATACATCATATAAGTTTTTTTAGGCACTTGTTTGAATTATTAACAATATTTATTATATTTATCCATATAGGTAGAAGATACAGGTAAAAGAGTATTTATAAAGATGATGATGATGATGATGTAATTGTAATGGTTGAATTACAATTACAACGCAAACCAAACAGCCTACGTAATGTAATCTGAATTACAATTCCCTCCATTCTGCGAAACAAACAGCCTACGTAATGTAATCAAATTACAATTACATCCAATTACGCCAGATTACGGCGAACCAAACGCCCCCATCGCGTAACGATTTACGGTTTGCGAGATATTTAATTTTTAAAAAAGGGTGAAAGTTTATTTATTTTATTTTGATAAAAAATGAGTGGCTGAGAATGGTTCATTTGTTCTATGGCAAATATGAGTTCCATATTGAACTTTTGACTTGAGATTAGTTGTGAGTGAGGGGGTTAGTTGTGGAGGTTTGTTATAGTGATGTGGCACCCCGAAGGCCCCGAATGAGTAACTTTAGCTCTTCATCACATCTAGTGCTCTAAGAGAGCAAAACAAAATCTTGAGCAACATAGATAATGTAGTGTAAAGTGGATATTATGGGTTAAAATACTAATGTCATACTCTCTCGTCTTAAAATATACGTAAATTCACCTTACTATTTGGTATTCGCGTGTTGTGACGGCAGGTATTCTGAAATAAATATTTCCACTTAACCATGTTTTCTAATTTAATACATTTTTTATGACAATAAATTTACGGATTTTTCAATAATTTCATGACGCATATTTCAACTCTTTACCCAATGATAATGTTTTTCGTCATACAATTGTGATGATATGAGATATGTTATTGGTACCCCCTCCCCTGGCCATCCTATGTTGTCCTCCACCCAATGATTACTCTGTTTACAGTACAACAACGTTTTTTTTATCAGTTTCTGTTATGTATTTTCTGACAGTTTAATACTTTTGATTTATTAAACTTTGTATTTTATGTTCCGTACTTTCAGGTTTATAGTTTTTAAATGTAAACAAAATTATAAAAATTGAAAAAAATATATATATTAAAAAAATGAAAAACAACATAGGGTACAAAATGGCTTTTTTGGAAGAGTACTTGTAAAACACCCAATAAATATTTTAGTAAGCAATAATTTTTCGTTGTTCACAATGACTATTTAATTTATATAAAGTTAAGTTTTACGGATAAGGGTGCTCAAAAAACATGTGAAACCGACAAACCGAGTCAAACCGCTCAATCAGAAACCGCGAAAAATGATAACGAACAGATAGAAACCGAAAAAAAAAAAAAAACTCTTATCACGTTTCGATTTCAGTTTTTATTTTCAAATATATGCGGTTACCCGAATCAAACCGTGTTTAATATGCATATATTATATTTACGAAAAGTGTTAGCGCATTAAATGAAGGGATGTCATTCCTGCCTTCCAATGGCGTGCTCGGAGAATTTTTTTCGACTTCTTCTGAACCTCGTAAAACGCGAAAATGTCGTCGAAACTCATCCGAAAATCACCGTTTTTGCTTTGTTTTCAAACCCTTGTACCTGTAAGTCATAATAATGCATTCCAAACATATTTGCAATATAATATAACATATTTTTAGGTATAAAAATTGATGTGTGTTTAAGCACACATCAATATGTAATTAGGGGTAACCGTGCATTGTAGCGGTGGGTATCATGCAATTAAATTTACAGCAAGAAATGTTTTTAAAGTTCTATATTTTTTTATACAATAATTTTACAGATGACGACAATTTTATTTTTGAATAACTTTAAGCAATAACAAGTTAACTCATATAAAAATTGTAGATTACCCTTGTGATGTTGTAGCAATACAGAGATTATAGTTGGTATATTATGAAGGTATGAGGTTAAAGTAGCTAACAATGACTTATAGTCGTAAGTTATTTTTAAATAAAAATTTCAAATTTTAAAAACCATTTACATCATATTAAAAAAAA
>LBNU01019993.1:72642-101694 GCA_014162995.1 Artemisia annua
ATTTGATAGATTATAACAATAAATGTAGCTCATTTTTTTGTTTATGGTTTTTCGGGAATTTTATACTAGTAGTACCTTTTTTATGCGTATGTTGTTAGGTGTAATTAGGGTTATGGTTGTTGCTAAATATGATGTTACAGTTGATTGTATACCTTTTAAAATCTTGGATCTGCGTTAATGTGATTTATATGCTAATATTAGAATGACCCTTTTAGGTACGGTACACCTGATCTTTTTAACTTGGCAAAGCTTTTTAAGATGTCTTTTCGAATAAAGGAAGCTTTAAAAAAAGTGAGAAGTACTACAATGGTGGTGTTAGACTTGCGAGGAATTAAAATTTGTTTGGAAGTATAGTTTAGGTTTATAAAATGATAAGTGCATCTGAATTGGGTTGAGGGTTAACTATATACCATATTAGGCTATTTATTTTATCTATATTATTGTGCTACATACACAAATGCGACGAATAGAGGTTTTTAACTTATTGCTGTGTTATCTGCATGATCATACTGTGCATGTTGTATTTTTCTTGTGTTATCGAATGAAAAAAAATGTGCATTGGCATGGAAAACCCTTGTAAAAGCATTTTTGTGTCATAACCAAGCAACCGTTATGCTTTTCGATGGTAGTGAATTTCCTATGTTGATGATAAGTGATGCCAGTCCATTAATACATCCTTACTTTTATTCTAGCTCATAATCATCATGTTTTTTTTTAAACAGGGACTAAGCTCAGGGCCGAAAAATAAGGTTTCTGTAATTGGAACAGCATCATTAAACCTTGCTGATTATGCTTCTATGACTGAAGAAAAAGAGTTAGATATCAATATTCCTCTTACCGCCTCCTGTGGAACAACCGATTCTCCACCTTCGTTACATGTATGTACCGTTATAGCATTTTGATACTATAGTCTCTCATTATCTATCATCACTATCCTAGTTCCATGATTAACACAATACCTTTCTTTTTGATATCTTGGACTTCCTGTGTATTAAATAAACACAGCGGTTAATTAAGCACATAGTTTGAGTGAAATTCTGTCGTGTAAGTCTGAGATTAAAATATGTTATAATCCCAAACATCATTTTAGGTGGCTGTTCGTTACAAACATTACCTTATTTTGCAGAAATGGGGAAAAACAATGTGATTTGTGCAAAATGGGGGAAAACGATGTGATTTGTAAGAATGAGCAATTTTGTGGTTTAAAAGTGTCAAATATGGATCTCTTTTTTCTTAAGAATCATTCGTTCTTGTAAACTATAAACTATAAACTATAAACTATAAACATGTGTTTGATATTTCTCGCTTCTGGTAAATCATAATGTTCTTTTGGCATTTTCACAAGAACAATTTCTTGTGTATTAGTCAATGTTATCAATAATTTATATTGATCAGTGATTGAAACCTTGCCAAAATGCGAAAGTATTTACTTCCATATTTGCATTCGAGATCTTGAGTTTTTAAGGATGTGATGCAGATATCACTTTGTTTAGTAGAACTGAGAACTGCTCAAGAATCAACGGAGTCAATACAGAGTCAAACTCAAACTCAAACTCAAACAGCAGATAATACATCTGGAGAAAAAGATGAGTTTTCTGCATTTAAAGCTGGGTTAAGAAAAGTCAAGATTTTAAAGGACTACGTGTCAATCAGGCGTGCCAAAAAAACTTCACGTGAAGAAGATAATGAAATCAGCGAAAGCAGGAGCGAAGAGGGTGATGATACCTACCCATTTGATTCAGATTCACTTTCTGAGTCAGATGAACGAGAACCTCACGATAATAAAAATGAGAATGCGACTTTTAGGAAGTCGTTTTGCTATGGCTCACTGGCGAATGCAAATTATACTGGAGGGTCTCTTTATGAAAACAGTGTTTATTATAGTCACCGTAAGTCTGATGTGGGTTGCTCTCAGAAAGAGGATGCAGATGCTTCTGTTTTGGAAGGGTATCTAGCTCATAACTCCAAACGCAGTATTTTACCTTGGAAGAAGAGGAAACTGAACTTTAAATCACCAAAAGTCAAAGGCGAGCCGTTGTTAAAGAAAGATAATGGTGAAGAAGGTGGTGACGACATTGACTTTGACCGACGCCAGCTCAGTTCCGATGAGTCTCTTGGGGTAAATCTTCTGATTCTTTTGCTTCAATTTGGCAAAACATTTACTTTTTTGCACAAATGTATCATAACCCCAATTTAAATCTTTAAATATTGCATCTTTGTAAATTTTTATTTTTTTAGTTGGCAAGTGTTTGAGTTACATTTAATTTTCCATGTTTTCATTGCAAAACTATTAGTAAAATTTGCATCTTTTGGAAAATTGTATCATTCTCTCTTTGAATCTTTAAAAAATTGCATGCTTAGTTTGGAATTTTTTTTAAGTTACATTTATGTTTCTCCATGTTCATCGTAACTTACACAACTGACTATATTGAAGTGGGTTTGCAAGATTTTATTGTTCACAACTTCTCATAACGTACTTTAGGCAATTTGCTAGTTGCTGACGTTGACTAAACAAATGACAGTGGCACAAGGCATCTGAAGACTCTTCTTTTTACCAATCTTCGATATCTGACTTTGGGGACGACAATTTTGCTGTTGGAAACTGGGAGCAGAAGGATATAATCAGCCGTGATGGGTCCATGAAACTTCAAACACAAGTCTTTTTTGCATCCATTGATCAACGGAGTGAACGTGCAGCGGGAGAGAGTGCATGTACCGCTCTAGTGGCAGTGATTGCTGACTGGTTTGCAAATAACCATGGTCTAATGCCGATTAAGTCCCAACTCGACTCTTTAATCAGAGAAGGCTCTTTAGAATGGAGGAAGCTATGTGAGAACGAAGTTTACAGATCACAATTTCCTGACAAGCATTTCGATCTTGAAACCGTCATCCAAGCGAATATACGACCTATTTCTGTAGTCCAAGAGAAATCTTTTGTCGGGTTCTTTCATCCAGAACAAGTTGAAGAGGGTAAATTTGAATTTTTACAAGGAGTAATGTCGTTTGATAGTATGTGGGATGAGATCAGCCATGAGTCAGATCTTTCTAATGATAGTGAACCCCTTGTCTATATTGTAAGCTGGAACGACCACTTTTTTGTATTAAAAGTGGAACCTGAAGCTTTTTACCTAATCGACAGTTTAGGTGAGAGGCTCTTTGAGGGGTGCGATCAAGCTTACATTTTAAAGTTTGACCGAGACACTTCAATCTTCAAGATACCTGTTTCAGAGGATCTTGTTACTGATCAGATCAGCATTTCGGAGGATCTTTCTGATGAGTCAGCCAAGAATTCGAGCGAATTTGAGGTTCTTTGCAATGGAAAAGTGTGTTGTAAGGAGTACATCAAGAACTTCTTGGCTGCTATCCCTATCAGGGAACTTGAAGTAGATATTAAGAAAGGTTTAATCTCACCGACAACAATTCATCAACGACTACAGATAGAGTTTCATTACGCTCGGTTACAAGTCAGCGCCATGTCATCCCCGGAGGTTGCCACATAGAAAAAGGTTGCTAGTTTTAAGAGTATGCTAGCTTCTAACTTTGCTTTTCTAATCGGCTTTTTTTTTTATATCAAAAAAGAAAAGAAAAAAAGCTCTCTAGTTTTTTTAGGAATCTTAGTAGTCTTGACTTTTTATGTTGACCCCCACCCTACAAGTTTGTTTTTCTTGCTTCTTGAAAAGGGGAATAGTTTTGTAGTCTAACTTTGTGATCTTTATTGGTGCAAATGAAATGCCTAATGATTCAATTTGATTGTTTCTTTTTAGTATAGTTGTATCGACTTAGCTAATTTACGACGTTCATACAGAACATCTCTTACGAGCTTCATGCAAAGCGTCCCTTAGGCCTTAGCGGCATTTTGCCATTGAGACAACAATGGTTTGCTAGTTAGGAATGTGCAACTTTTTAATGGATTATGTATGAGTTTTGGTAGTATACTAGTATCATAAATTTTGAGATCTACTTTTTTTTTTAGTTTCTTTTCTTTTTCCAATATATTCTGTAAAGCTTTTTAAGTGTGACTGTGATTCCAATTTCCAACTGGTCTTTCTGAGGATTCTTTTACAATGTTGTGAATGATTGGTTTTTAATGTTTTTACCATGTGATGTGACCCACAGTTTTATAGCTGTAAAAGTATGGTGGTTTCTTGTTTTTTGTCCAGAGATTTGTAAATTTAATGAAATGGTACTTTCATGTCTTGTACTTTGTGTGGTTACAGTTGTGGAATGCTTTTGATATGGACAATTTTGACCCTGGAAGGATGCTGGATTAAAAAGCATCTTTTCACCTGTCTTTTTTTGATGTTCTGGATTTTATTTTGTGTCTTTTCACCTGTGTCTTTTCATCTTGGGGGGAAATTCTAATTTTAAGCCTAAAATCGAATTTTAAATCACGATTGAGTCAACTTTTATACAACTTCCAATTTTGGTCATGTGCGACATGTGCGATTGTGCTACCCACTTAAAATTGTGACACGTGTCCAGTTGATTTGATATCTTGTCTTCTTATTAAGAGTACAAAAAGGCTATATTACCCTTATCTTTTATAAAAATACATTCTCTCACCACTCACACACTCCATCACCACATCTCTTTCTCTCTCAAAAATTCCGGCCACCAGATCCGTCGAGCAGATCCGGCCCCCAGATCCGTTCACTATTCATCATCATCATCATCACCAAAACTCTCTCTCTGTCCCCTCAAAACCCTAGCCGCCTACACCATCTCTGCCACCACTCACCGCCGTACACCGCCACCCACATCACCACACCGCTACCACCAAAACACTCCCAGCATCATCCTCTTCAAGATCTATAACATCACGCGCCACCAAACTCACTACCACCTCTCGTTACTACCTCAACGCACCCCTATTTTAGTCCTAATCACCACCATCTCTTGTATTTGTGAAGAAAAATAGGTAAAGACTGAGTCACGCGCTGTGGTGACTCGTTAATGAGTTGACTCGTGACACCGAGTCACGAGTTGAGTTATTTTTGGTTCGGGTTATAAGGTAGTATAATGTTGACTCGTGACACCTAATCACCACTCACCACCATCTCTTAACTTATAATGTAGTATAATGTTGGTACTGATTNAAAAAAAAAAAAAAAAAAAAAAAGTTAGCCGAAAACTGGAAAAAAGAGGTCAGCCGGAAACTGGAAAAAAAAAATTAGCCGAAAAATATTGCCGGCAACATGGTAGCACAGTCGCACATTTAATGGTAGCACAGTCGCACATTTAATGGACACGTGTTACACATGTAAAAGAGGGTATTTTAGACTTTTAATACATTTAATAAAAGACAAAATATCAAATCAAACTGGACACGCGTCACAATTTTAAGTGGGTCGCACAGTCGCACATGTCGCACATGACCAAAATTGGAAGTTGTATAAAAGTTGACTCAATCGTGATTTAAAATTCGATTTTAGGCTTAAAATTGGAATTGAAAATCTTGGTTTTCTACCATAGGATACATTTTTATCTCAAATCTTTTAACTTGATTACATCCTTATTTTTACCATAGGATACATTTTTATCATAAGTTACAGTTGCTCTGCCCAAATTGCTTGTTGCACTACTACTAGCAAAGCAAAAAGCATTTTCCCGTTATTATACTTATTTTCATTTTCCTTTTCAATAGTAAATAACAACATCAAAGTATCGAACTATGGAAGGTAATTCATACTTCACAAAATTCTTATGCTATCAGCTATCCCATGATTAGAATACATTTGTTTGTTTTTTTTAGTTGCCTCATACAATTGTTTTATTATAAAAACACCCTTTGGTTATTCATACCTCCTTTTTTTCATATCTTTATTGCAACTTTTACTCTTCTGTTTGATAAATGTGACTAAAAAGACAAAAAATACGGAAAAGTGTAAAAACACAAAAAAATGTGACCTTGAGTCCTTGACAAAGGAGAGTTGATATTGACACCAAATAAATTGATGGGGATACCACAATATTACACCCCTAATGCATATATTATAACATACCATGTGCATAATTGTGGTGTCCACATCAATATATTTGGTGTCAATATCAACTCCCTTGACAAAGATGTTATGAAAATTTTGACAAGACAAAAAGACGAAAGTATTAAAAGACAATAAATACGGAAAAGATATATGATTAGTTGTCTTTTCGAACAGGAGTAAGATTAAAGAAAAAAATACATTGACAAGATTGTCATTAAAATAAAATAAATATGGGTATTTGTATAAGCACCACATCAAAATAGAAATTTGCTCCACTTGCAACAACAGCACACCCACTAACTTCACACACCACACCCGTGTTATCTCGTTATCAAATAGGAGTCCCCCTCTTTCCCGATGCATCTTACCTTAACCGTATCCAATGGCGGAGTTTGACAAATTATTGTGGAAAGGCCAACAAAGTCATTATTGTATCGTAGGAGAGCCAAACACCAATATCTATAAAATTATGGTAAGTGACAAAGTTGTGAGGAACCACCACCCTCCCTGGTCCTCAAGAAGCTCCGCCCCATGCCGTATCATGACATTTGTTTTCATCGACAAACTAGGTTAATTTTGCGGTTCTAACCATGATTCATGCGTTGCCTTTCCACAACAAACCAACATTTGACATCTAAGAGAAATTCAGTGACCAATTGAACATTAATTAACAAAGAACCATGATACTTTTACATCTAGTAAACATAAACTAGACTCAACCGCTAAAGAAATCCACTTGAACAAGAAAGCATTTAAGACATTTCACTTAATCATCGACCTTTTTTTGTTGTCAACATAAATTTAGGGTGCGTTTGCTATATGATAATCGGAATGAGGGAATAGTTTCTTTCTGAAATAAGATATTTGTTTTACTACTTTTAATTCAAAAATTTGCTATGATACTCAAATATAAAGCATACTTTATACCCCACCACTTGCCTCCTATGGAAACTATCATACCTGTGGGACCCACTTTATACCCAAAGTCATACCGATTGTGATTCATAAAAGCATACCAAACGCACCTTTACTCTTACCTTATTAACCACATAAATACAAATATAAATATTTAACAACTAATAGTCCTTTTTGCCGTTTTGATCCACATGGAGAGCCCATCATTACCTTAAGATGATTGGAACATGGGCTTGGCCCACAAAATGATTACCCAATACTAGTAAGTTCTTCTTTCATTAAAAAGTTATAAATCTGTAACCACCACAATTAATTTACATGTTACTTAATGTAAGTCATTAACCTTTTCCTCATACCTTTACAAAAGTCATAAAGCATAATAATTTCGAATAACAACCACCTTTCTTTTCCATTTTTTCCCAAGGACATAAGGATCAACCCTCATGTACCAAAAGTGCTACTCGAGTCTGAAATCAGGTGCGACTCATGTATTTCGACTAATGCTTTCTTACCTAAGGGATATTATCTAATGACCAATCCAAACCATGTAACTTACTTAGTGAAATACCAGATGCTAAGAAAACGAAAAAAACATTTGAACGATGCTTGGTCGATGCTATATACCTATCGATAAACATTCCTGGTTGAAAGGTTTGTAAATAGCTCCAATCGGATAAACTATAATGTAAGGATACTCGGGGAGTCGGGATCATGAACATGAGTAAAGCATTGGCATCGCTAGCTCATATGTAATGCACTTATTTATTTTCTTATAACTTACATAAGCCTAACATGCACCCGTCACACATTATTTTAGCATAGAGAATAATTTGACCTACATTAGAGTGCTTTTTTCAGTTTCTAGAAATCAGAAGCAAACGGGACATTTCACTAACCCATTTTCGTTACACTCTACACAACTAATTGACAATGGGATATCACTCTCATCGACCTCATCCACTGCCACCTTTCTGCTACCGTTGCAAGAACTACAAAGCACAAAACGCATCCCGCCACACCCTTTGCATGGCCCACTAGTTGGGCTTTTCGGTATCCCACTCAAGAGCTCTTCTAACTTACCTTCCTCATGGAGCCCAACCACCTCTTCAACCCCTCCAATTAGTCTTCCTTTGATAAATAGCCTTGGAGGGATCACCTTAGCGCCCAACGTCCGCCACAGCTCCTCCCTGAACTCCATGTGCATGGAAACGTCTCGCTCATCATATAAAACTTGGAAACTTCCTAAAAGAAACCTGATAGTGTTGCAATCTTCAAAAGTTTTTCGTATACCTCTCAAGCTTGTTGTGTAGAAGATAACCGAATCATTTCCTCCTGGTGGACACTTCTCTTCAAATTCAAACAACAAATGGCTATCGGCCTTTTCCGGAATTGACACGTTCTTCTCCATCTCCTTCAAGCTCACATGGGATCGAAAATTATCTTCATCCTTGATGTTGGTCGTGAGTTGTGGTGTTTGGAAGTATTGATTGAAGGTATTGTCATGGAAAACTAGACCTTGTTTTAGAGTGGAAATGGCTGAAATGGATTTCAGTTTCCCTAAGAATCTCCCTCTCATTCCTTTCATCTCTTCACTACACTTCTCATCAGCTTGAGGTGTGTTTATAGCTTAACTAAGATGGGGTCCTTCTATGTACCATCTAATCCGACTAATTTATTAAATACCTAAAATACCCGTAAAAGATATAATCTCTAGACAAAAACCATCATGACTTGTCTATTTGTAATGATGATAGTGTAAAGATAAATAAGTTTTTATAAGATAATTTCACAAGAAAGAAGAAATTCTACGTGATGGGGCCGAGTGAGTAAAAGAGAAGGTGAGGGGTAGATATCTCACCTAGTGCTCTAGTAGTTGGGTTCGGTGGGGTTGTATGTTCCGACCTTTGGTTGGAAACCCCCATCCAGTTATAGTGAGCTGATTACAATCAACCAATGACTAAGGCACATGTTGATTTGACATGGGAATAACGATAATTCGACTAATTTCCAGAGGGGTTTGTGCTTGGTGAAATGACCTAAAAGACCTCGAGGATTGGGTCAAATCAAGACCAAAAATTGGGAAGTGATGAAGATAGTGAACCAGATTAGGCTAAAAACAGTGGGGGACAAGGTATGGCACTACTTATAAGTCATAATTGAATCACAAGGGGGGCTCTTGCAAAAAGGTTTCTAAAGCACCTTTTTTTACTCTCTTCATCGACTAGTCTTTTATGGATATAAAGTAAAGCAATAGTGGAGGGGTTAGAAGACTTTTTTGTACAAAACATGATACCTGTCTCCGAAATTTGAAACCTTTCAGCTTCTCGTAAGTACCCCACAGGACCACGATGCCAATTTCTTGATTATCAGACTCGTGGACTGGACCTGTACACAAGCTCAGTCGAAACATTATTGTTGCGCACATGCGATTGTGTCGCATAAATAAATGAACAAAAGATGCGGGTTATGCACATGTCTACCAGCACTTAACTTGATGTTGACGCCCCACAAACGAGCTTATTATATGGAATTTATACTATTAACATATGTATCATTATTATGCATTGATGAAGGCTAAAAACTGGCCTTTTCACTCGGAAAAAGATGATAAGGAGACATGATATCACGGGGAAACATCATTTTTAAACGTACATACGTAGGACACAATAACCATAAATAGCAGTTATTACAGTCAAACTATCTAAAACAAAGTACAGTACCACAGGACAGAAGGAACATGGGATAATCTACAATAACTGTTTATTGATGGGTTGGTCGTGAACATGTTTCAAGCACTTAACTGCTAGCAATTGCCGCCTGCTCAGCAAGATACCAGCCAATGCTAAAATCGAATGTGATGCATGTCAACTCCTTGTTGTTACCATCTTTGATCTTCATTGTGAGTGTGTATGAGCCCTGAATTGGTTAAACAGCACTAGTCAGTTTCATGGAAAAATGAAAACAAATTAGATACACGGTAGGACTCACATATAAACACGAAACAGTCGCACAGTAAAAGAATAAAATAGCTATAAACTGTATTAATGAACAAGATACATCCTATACACGCGATGGTCTAATTTCCATGCTCGTCCATTCAACTTTTGATAATGCTAATACGCATAAAAATCTATCATTCCTAGTCCTTACTTTGAAAATTTCCTGACAATAATGACTATCCTACTTAATACTGTAATCTTAATCCTTATTTAACACATTTCAAAACAAACAAGTTAGCTATAAACCTAACCTGTTTAGTAAGTGTCTGGGTAACTTCGGGCCATGACAAATCACCAAACCATTTGATATGTGCAGAACTACAGAAGGCTGATCAATTATGTGCAGAACTATAGGTTGATTAATCAAAACAACCAGGTCAAACTGGGATGGAGATAAGGCAAGGCATGATTTGGATGAAGGAATTGGTAACTGGTGGTCGTTTCTACTTTTTACTATCTAAATACACAAAACTCATATTACTTTCTTGTTAAATGATCATGACATGTGGCCAAATCAACGGAAACTAAGACAGGTAAAGAGTGGATTCCATGGGTCATCATCCTATCATTAAGAGGATGAATTAGGAATTTTAGTTGGGGACCTATATCATTTTCCTGCTCTCTTTTTTTAATAGATATATATCATTTCCTTTTCTGAAAGTGACTAAAGTTCATGAAAATACATTATTGGTTTTTTATTAATGTCAAATTATTTGATACTCAAAATATCCCCAAACTTCCAATTATAAAATAATGATTCAATGTTTATTAATAAGAAACAATTTCAACAATTACGTTTATTATATACGTCAAGAAAATGAAAAGAGAAGTAGCAGGTCAAGGCGATCCAACCTAACACATTTGGGCATTTGGCCCATTATCAATCTTGCCCTTTAGCCCAATCCATTAGACTCATTATCCAACTTAATCTAATCCGTCTATTTGGCACCTCGCTAGTCGCAACATTAAGTTAAGTCACTGTAACCGACACCCATAAATGTATCTCAGACTTGCTCATAACCATGAATTATGAAAAGTGATGATAACATCCCTTGGTAGGACTTCCATTCAATAAAATAAAATATTTGGCAGGAGCAGTAGTAAATACCAGAACTGAATGAGTAACAATTTCGAACACTCACTGTGAAGTTTAAGTTTAACAAAATTATATTTTTTCATCAACGCAAGTGTTTCCTAAAA
The DNA here is from genome assembly GCA_014162995.1 of Artemisia annua. Classification (NCBI taxonomy): domain Eukaryota; kingdom Viridiplantae; phylum Streptophyta; class Magnoliopsida; order Asterales; family Asteraceae; genus Artemisia; species Artemisia annua. The sequence continues at coordinate 83,741 of LBNU01019993.1, forward strand.
TGGGGTTAACTCACACTAATGGACAGCTTGCCACATATTGCGGACACTAAATGGAATAAAGGCCATTCTCATCCAGCCAACTCGGTGATCAAGCCCATGAATTCAATAGCAGAAAATCAGGCCCATATAGAAACTACTGACAAACAATCCAGTCTGCTCCCGTAGATAAACACCATTTTGATCAACCTAAGTGTTCATTTGGCACTTTCAGTGGTTTAATCATTCATTAACACACTTGTCGACTGGTTCTAAATACTACAAGTATTCACTAGCTGAGTAGCTGACTAATAACAAGCCATCTCTTTTGACATTATATTCTCAAAAATACAGAAGAAAATGCCACCATCAAGCAGGATTAATACATGGAATCAATATGGTTTACCATTAACTTTTTTGAACAAGTGCTGTAAACCCAACTCGTGAATAAATATAAACAATAAAAAGAGATGAGAAAACAACTTACAGGTGGAGTTACTCCAGGCAATGATTGGGAGTGAGAAATATCAAAGTCACCAGTAGTAACAGGGCAAGATGTCTTGTCGCAGAGGTCACTGGTCTCACTATAGACACCAAACCAGTAGTATGAAACGTCAATCACAAGGCTCCCTCCAGAGATGGGCGTTTCTGCATTCCAAAGACATTCACCATAAATATCCTAAACTGATTCTAAGTATACATCCAATATTACCTGCAATTTGCAAATCAATGTACACATCTATTATTCATGAAGCAAACAATGTCATTTCTTTGGTGAACTAGAATCCTGCATGACTGCCCATCGTATTGATCAGTAACCTCTCTACTCGCAAACTGAATTGTCTTATACCGAGCTGTAAAGTTTGCATATGATCTCTTACCATATTTCTTTTGTTTTTATTTTGACTTAATTATTGATGTAATTACTTGATAATGAAGTTCATATATAACCCAAACTAATCATGAAGAACCCGATCAGAAGAAACCCAAACTGAAAACCCAAAATAATAATTGCGTAAGTGCATAACCTATTACACATTCCTGGATCCGCCACTGAGATGAAGGTCGGCAGAAATGACACATCCATATATAAAGCAAAAACGCCCGTGCTGCCCTTACAGATTTAACAAGAATAGAGGTTGCAATTTCAACTCATTTATGGGATTAATAACTGCCATGATTTGGACACTATATTTATAATGAAGGGGTAAAAGTAAAATATATAGCTAAAATGAAAACAGTTCAAATGAATAACACGCCGCCAAATAGCCTTTTGGTAACGTCCTTGGTTTCCTCACAAAAGGTTAAGGGTTCAAACCTCACTAGGTGTGTAAATTTGGGGGTGGCCAGGGAAGGGTCGGAAACGGTCCCGGGATTACCCGGTGAGGCCACGCACATCTGAGTCAAAAAAGGCTCGCCCTCCCAGGGTAACCTGAACAGGGAAAACCTCACCCGTTTGCAATTTAATGGTGGGTATGGCCGTATGGGTATCATAGAAGAGAGAGAAACCCCACCAACCTTGTTGCTTTGTAGTATGCATAAGTTTGTGCGTTTGATACCCTTTTTAAAAAACAAATCCATAAACCAAAAACTTGATTTAGGAGTGAAAGCCATTCCTTCATCCCATACCTCCAAACCAAACACCACCTTAATACATTAACTATTGTCAGAAGATGTTTGAAGGAAACACCCAACTCGTTCAACCCATTTTGATCCCATACCCAACTCGCCTGACCATGATCATTTCATCACCTATATGATCCTAAACTAAAACCAACTGGAACTAATTTCCTCTACAAATACTAATTCAGTACACATGTAGTGATATTGAAAAATAAGCACATGAAAGAGAGGGCAGAATTGAATCACAAGTGCATAATCATAACAAGTACAAGTCTTTTCGCTAACGGTTGCATCTAGTCTCACAGAGCAGATATAACAACCACAAAGCAGCAAAAAAAAAAAAAAAAAAAAAAAGGGAAGATAGGCAAGAAAGTTACGATGTAGCTAACCAACACTCGAAACAAGGTTTTACATTATCGCTAAAGTAGGAAATAGGATGGCAAAAACTACCTGTAGATGCAGAAATGGTGAAGGTGGTCTCCACGTCTCTTTGGATAGGGTAAGGATTAATCTCAACTCCACTGACCTTGATATCATAGTTGTTCTTCTTATCTGCAAGTGTATTAATAAGAAACCATAAGGTCATGTGATAATTTTACAATTTTAGCCATGTTTTCATAAGCAAGTGGCAACTGCCAGAGGCCTACTAAACATAGTAATGAACGAAACTGAAAATAACATGTGAAAATCTAGTTCGACTCATTCCCTTCTATAGAACGCATAAACGAGTTTGTAGCACCCAGTCAAGAGAAATCACCAACAATCATTAAGGTCTAAATGGTTACCCGGACTTCCATTTGCAATTTGCTTCAGATAAGACTAGGGCAAATGAACGGCAACGTACGTTTGTTTGTTAATATTTACATATTATGTGTAAAATTAAATGTCTCGATAAAATAGTTAAACTTAAACAAACACGAATAAGCATTACGAAAAAAAACAGTAGGAAGGTATAACTCAACTTTTGATTGTTCAAATATGTTTGTTACATCGTTGCTTTATTATTTCAACCAGTGTTGTAAAACAAGGTTTACAAGACAAAGTAATCTCGTTACAAGGTCAACGACCAATTAATGGCTACAAGGTCAAAATTCGGTCAAAACTTGGGTTAACTCGAACAAACTCGGCCAAAACTCGGTTTTGAATATGAACAATTCTATGGTCCTATCAACATGTCATACATATAATTCCGAAATATATACATAAAAATTGTGATTCGATTACTATCCGTCTAGGCCGATTACAAGCTACAAGGTAGTCGACTGCCGACTAACACTTTCACAACCATGATTGTAATAAACAAACACGAAAAACTAGTTTTCTTAGCAAACGAAATTGAACACAAAAATTTCTTTGTTTAAGTATTCGTGCTCGTTTATGGCCCTTGATATCGAAAACTAAAAACGATGAAATTCGATTAACAGCGACTCCTACAATGAATGATTAATCCCTAATTCCTGGAAAAATATTGACTTCCGGAAATATAGGTTAGTATCATTTAACTTGGTATCAAATTATAACACCTCAGCAACCAACGATCTCATATCCATACTTTTTCACAGTTAAGAAACTAAGGTTGTACCATGTCTTCAAGAGAAGAGGTGGATATGAAGTCTAGAAACAAGAAGTGGTAATAAGACTTCGAAAAAATCTCTAAAATGCGGGGAGAAGTCCTTTTTGCCTCTTATGACTAAAGATACACAAACACTAACCTTTGCGCGCCTACAAACATAAGAAGATAAAAAATAGTAACCTAACCTAATTAGTTAAACGAAACACCTAGCTCTGATTGATTATTAGTGGTGCGTAGTTTTCAACGCTTTTCTCGAAGTTTATGGCCGGGGCAACACCGCGTTATGTGCGTCTCTTACTCACTACCAGTTTTCAGTGTTACAACTCCTGATAAAAAATTACAAATATGTATATTCACGGTGTTATGCTGACATGGCAACACCTTATAACATATTCAGTGTGTGTGCTCTTATTAGTAGCTCCGATTCATCGTTCCCTAATTCGTGGAAACATATACACTTGCATGGAGAATCAATTAATTCCACAAATACTAAACCTAATAGATTCTCTATTCTACACATCTATACTACTATATAATGCATTTGGGACTATTCTATAATTAGAAAGGCTTAAAATTCAGACTTTTTTCTTGCTTATTATGGAAAGATTTCAAAATTAATTAGTTAGGAAGCAAGTTGGTTAGGAAGTTTGTTAGGAAGCGGTTGGTTGTTCAAACTAAAATTATTTGGCTTAACCATCTCTAATATTTCTACTCATATAGCATGAAGACAACTAAACATGTAACCAAACAACGCAAAATATAAACACACGGTACCCGCAGCCGCATTGCGCGGGTACCGTTCTAGTTTATAATAATATCAATTACTTTCATTGATTAATTAGGTGTTAGTGCTCTAATTACTAACTCTCCTTCCCTAATTCGCGTCATCTTCTATCTATCGCGTAAATTCCTAAAGCTAAAAACTCGATTAACTCTAACATTATCTAATCTAATCACACGCACTAAAATCACATCAATTCAATATCTATATATATAAACATAATTCAAAGTCAAATACTAATGGTCAACTTAAAACAATAAGCGTTATAATATTAAAAAATATAAAGGATCGGATCAATCATCATAAAATAAATAAATAAAAACCCTAAGGTAAGGTAAAGAGAAATGAATTACTGCAGTATTTGACGTCGATGGCGTTAGTTAACGGAGCGATCAGAAGAACGGAGCAGAGGAAGGTGATCAAGAGCTTTCCTGCCATTGCTTTGATTTGATTGATGAATTTGAGACTGTTTGTGTGTGTTTTTGAGAGTAAACTGAGATGACGTATAAGAAGAGGAGTCTTATTTATAACGGTTGTTGTTGAGTCAGTCGGTTTGTTAAAATTTCTAGTCCCACCTAACTCTTTATGTTAGCCACGTGTATTATCTTATTCTACTTATCATTTCTTTTCCCCTCGTAAAACGAAAGAGATTTGCTACACCCTCTATTTCATCCTACAAATCCTCTTACACACACAATATTATATAGTTTATTCCCGCTTATTCTTTCTCTGCATCCAAATCTTCAGTTCTGACAAGTGTTAGCATCGGCACATTTCTCTATAATTAACCATAGATTTGTAATTCAAACTAATTTATAATTTGTTGATTCATTTCACAGTTACGATTAAACAAGTAAATTGCAAATTGACGTGACAATTGTTTTATTGGTTCGTGAAAAAAATGAATCACTCTGCATCAAAATGGTTAGTGGTATTTTAAGTTGCAGAAAAAGCTTTTCAACAAAATAGTTGTGAGTTCAAGTCCTGCCTATAACGTGTGTGAGATAGTTTGTAGTATAAAAATTATGAGATAATTACTAATAGTTCGCTCAGATATGTAAATAAGAGTTGTAACAAGTATCTGATCAATGACGTTGCTAAAAGAATAAAGATACAATGCCAGTAAGAAACCAAAGTTCAAGTCGCAAGTGCAAACGATCCAAACATTGATTGTATCAAATCAAATCCACTTCTTGGTAGGAAACTTTATAGAAAATCTGTACGTCTTCCAGTATCAATGAAATTCTCTTTATATTGCTTCTAAAAGAAACAGTGCAAGTTGCCAATAGATAGAAAAAACCAAATGTGGTAAACAAAGGAATTTAAATGTCAGTCACTTCCAAAGGCTATAATCTTATACAAACCGAACTATATGCAAATCTTTTTCTTACGGTACTTAACTTCGATCAAATATTATGGTGTTTGGTACACCACTTTTAAAGAGATCATATTATTAGTGTACTAACATTGACAATGATTAACAATTAAACTAATAACTTTAACGTTGTCCTATTAAGGAACATAAATCGTACAAAAACCTGTTGAACTCATCAAAATCCTTTGTTTTGTCAGATTGTCTCTCCAAATTGGCGATCACTCCTAATCTATTATTCCTTTGACCTAACATTAGCAACAAACAAAAGAACATTCAATAAGGTCAATTTTCAGTCCCACAAACAAAATATGATCCATATAGTTCCGCAAACTTCATTGTGGAAAACAAATCATAGCTTTAGGCTTTCGAGCCTTTCTTCCTAGGACATAATTACTTGAACTTGAGCGGTAAACAAATAAAAATGACTAAAAAATCAATCAAATGGATTGTCACGTGCCCACACGTGACCAGCTCAAAATATCCCAAAAAACCCTTTAACTGATTTTCCCGCCCAATTCACAATTCATTTCCTTTCACTATAAATACCAAATTGTAATCATTTAGAGATTAGTCTTGAATTTCCATTTTCTCTGTTTGTAACAAACACAATTCCATAATCAATAACAAATCATTTGCTTTCAATTTCGAGTTATATTCATCTTTATAATTCCTATTGATTGCTAGAAATACTCTTCATTCTATAAATAGAATTTGGGTGTTTCAATTGGTATCAGAGCCATTACCTGCTACCTACCATCACCATGATCGTTTTCTGTTAGAAATCTATTAGAACAACCACTTTTCTGTTACACCACCACTTTTACTCCGTTGACCACCGGTCAAACCACCGTACAGATATAAATTCCGATCATTCTAGATCACTTGTCCAATCACAAATACGTCATTCTTTTCGTTCCGTTTCCATTTCATAAACACGTTAGTTAGGATTGTACGGTGGAATTAGTTAGTTACTCTGTGTGGTGTTAACAGCAGTTCTTGAAACAGATTTACACAGTAACAATGGTGGTAACTACAAGAAATACTGAAACACCTAGTGGTGATGAGGCTATGAAACTATGGNCCCTATAGTCATGGTTAAAAAGAAGGATGGTTCATGGAGGATGTGCATAGATTATAGACAATTGAACAAGTTCACTGTGAAAGACAAGTTTCCCATTCCTGTCATAGAAGAACTTATTGATGAGTTGCAGGGTGCTCAAGTGTTTTCTAAGCTGGATCTCAGGTCTGGGTATCATCAAATCAGAATGCATGAAAGTGATGTGTACAAGACTGCTTTTAAGTCCCATGAAGGCCACTATGAATTTGTGGTTATGCCTTTTGGTCTAACTAATGCTCCATCAACCTTTCAAGCCCTCATGAACTCTGTCTTCAAACCTTTTCTCAAGAAATTCACCTTGGTTTTCTTTGATGATATTCTAGTGTTATAGCTCCTCTGTTGCAGAGCATGTGGATCATTTGAAAATGGTGTTACAAGTTATAAGGAACAACACTTTGTATGCAAAAAGGAGTAAATGTGTGTTTGGAACAGGACAAGTAGAGTATTTGGGTCATGTTATTTCTGGAAAAGGAGTGGCAACAGATCCAAGTAAGATCCAAGCAATGAAAGATTGGCCAGTGCCTGCAAATGTTAAGCAATTGAGGGGTTTCCTTGGTCTCACAGGGTATTATAGAAGGTTTATCAAAGGGTATGCTATGATTACTCAACCACTGAATGTTTTACTTAAGAAGAATGCATTCCGGTGGAACCATGAAGCTCAAATAGCTTTTGAAAACCTTAAGCAAGCTATGATAAACTCCCCTGTTTTAGCACTTCCTAATTTTGAAGAAGAGTTTGTTATTGAAACTGATGCTTCAGGGTTTGGAGTGGGTGCTGTACTACAACAACATGGTCATCCTATAGCTTTCTTGAGCAAGACTTTGGCACCTAAACACCAATCCTTATCTGCTTATGAAAAAGAATTGCTAGCTGTGGTTTTGGCTTTGCAGAAATGGAGAGGTTATCTCTTGGATAGACATTTTAAAATCAGAACTGACCATTTCAGTCTTAAGTTCATGTTAGATCAGAGAATCACAACTCCTTTTCAGTCCAAATGGTTGCCAAAACTATTAGGATTTGACTATGAGATTGAGTATAAGAAAGGCAAAGATAACGTAGTTGCAGATGCACTTTCCAGAATTGAAAAACAAGCAGAGTTATTCAACTTAGTGTCAGGAAGTGTTTCTAATGAGCTTATGGATGCTGTGATGAATACTTGGTCCAGTGATGATAATTTGCACAAAACAGTTGAAGGGCTTAAAAACAAAACCTTGACTGCTACTAAGTATGTTTGGGTAAATGATCAATTGTTGAGAAAAGGAAAATGGGTGGTTGGTAGTGATGAGACTTTGAGGAATAAGCTGATAGCTCACTTCCATAGTTCTGCTGTTGGGGGGCACTCAGGAGTACATGCTACCACTAAAAGGATCACTGCATTCTTCTATTGGAAAGGTTTGAGAAAAATGGTCAAACAATGGGTAAGAAAGTGTGATATTTGTCAAAGGAACAAGTCAGACTTATCTGCATACCCTGGTCTTCTTCAACCACTGCCCATACCTCAAAGAATTTGGCAAGAGCTATCAATGGATTTCATAGATTCTTTGCCATTGTCTCAAGGTAAAACTTCTATCTTAGTGGTGGTGGATAGATTATCTAAACAGGCTCATTTCTTACCATTGGCACATCCTTACAATGCTCCTCAGATTGCACAGTTGTTTCTAGATAACATTTACAAACTACATGGTTTACCTAAGTCAATTGTAAGTGACAGAGACAAAATCTTCATGAGTTTGTTCTGGAAATCTTTGTTTGAGAAGTTACATGTGAAATTGAACATGTCCTCTGCTTACCATCCTCAAACAGATGGGCAGACAGAGGTTGTGAACAAGTGTTTGGAAGGATACTTGAGATGCATGACTGGAGAGAAACCTAAGGACTGGGTGAAATGGTTACCTCTGGCAGAGTACTGGTATAACACAAACTTCCACTCTTCTATCAATACAACACCCTATGAAGTAGTGTTTGGACAACCACCTCCTTTGCATATTCCTTACATGGCCAAAGATAGCAATGTGGAAGCTGTAGACAAGACTTTGCAAGCCAGAGAACAGACAATACAATTGCTCAAGTTCAACCTCAAAAAGGCTCAAGATAGAATGAAAGCTCAAGCAGATAAGAAGAGGTCTGAAAGAGAATTTAAGATAGGTGATTGGGTGTATTTGAAGCTCCAACCATATAGACAAATCACAGTTAGACAAGGCAGGCAAAACAAATTATCATCAAAGTTCTTTGGTCCATTCCCAGTGATAAGTAAAATTGGTCAGGTTGCATACAAGTTGCAGTTGCCTTCATATGCTAAAGTGCATCATGTGTTCCATGTTTCACAATTGAAAGCCTGCCACTCAGATGTTACTGAAATGGGATCTTTTCCTCAATGTGACCCTGAAGGTTTGATAGCTGCTACTCCACTTAAGTTGCTTGACAGGAAGTTGGTGAAGCAAGGAAATAAACCAGTTGTCTTTGGTTTGATTCAGTGGAGTAATGGGTCAGAAGATGATGCCACATGGGAGCCTTTATCAGACATTGCACAAAGGTTTCCAGAGTTTGAAGTTTGATATTTGAGTACAAAGATTTTTCTAAGGAGGAAGGATATTGTCACGTGCCCACACGTGACCAGCTCAAAATATCCCAACAAACCCTTTAACTGATTTTCCCGCCCAATTCACAATTCATTTCCTTTCACTATAAATACCAAATTGTAATCATTTAGAGATTAGTCTTGAATTTCCATTTTCTCTGTTGTAACAAACACAATTCCATAATCAATAACAAATCATTTGCTTTCAATTTCGAGTTATATTCATCTTTTATAATTCCTATTGATTGCTAGAAATACTCTTCATTCTATAAATAGAATTTGGGTGTTTCACATAGCTGCCATTAATTTACACCTAAAAATGTTATAATTCTGTGACTCTAGCAAGTTCATGGCACTCAAGTTGTTCAAGTTACTAAGACGGTGTTGGAGCATGAAACCTGGTTAAAATATAGGAGAAGCAATATGTTCATTATAAATGTAACGGCAAGCGATTATCTATATAACTTTAGGTACCAAGTTATCTTTATCTATATATTGATTATTCATGTTGTAATTGTAGACATTCTAATAATATAACAATACTTCTTGGATATGAAGCTTTACTTAACAACTTCATTTTTAACTGTGAGTGAATAAACAGGTACAACATAGCACAAGTTACTTGACATTAACTTGTATTATCCGTTCATTTGATTAGAAGTTATAGAAGGTGTTTTTTAGCATAGTTGGCCGGTTTATGGTTTTATTAAACTTTTAAGAAAAAAGTTATGTTTTTTATAATTATGTTTTTTGAAAAAGAATTAGCCTTTTCAAAAAAATTATTTTGTTTAATAAGAAATTTCTTTTTTATTGAAATAACAATAACAATATTTATATGGGGAAATCATAGACGGAACTTGAACATTTATTTTGGGGGGGCCGAATTTATTTTGGGGGGGCCGAATCGGAGATTTGTTTGTAACCACAACTAAATTACCCCTAAAACCTGTAATTTTTAAATCAGGCGCCGCAAAGTTTGGGGGGCCGGGGCCCTCCCCGGTCCCTTAATAGGTCCGTCCATGGGGGAAATCATCCCTTCTGTTGGCTGCAGGGATGTTACATGTTGCAAGGCTATAAAGAAAGATCAATTATGCAAAGTAGAAAATGTTGAAGAGTAACAAATGTAAGTTGTAAAATTATTTTTGGTTTGGCCTACTGTTTACAGCAGCGATGCTTTGCACTTTCTATATATATGTAAGATCTTGTAAACTGCTGCTGGAACAAAGCCACAAACTATCGTAATACCAAAAGAAACCCATTAAGGATATCTTCTTTGTCAAAGATATAAAATCAAATTGCCTGCTCACATGATAAATGCGTAATTATTCATATTTTTAGTTTCAAAATCCTTTCATTTACGGCTAAGTAAAAAATAAAAGTGTCTATTTTAAGTGCAAATATTGTTAAAGTTTGTTATTTATCATTTGTAGGCACGAGACATGAACTCTTGAGCAAAATTACGAGATTTTGATAGATTATTGAAGCCCGATAAAAAGCCAGAGCATAATTTCATAAAAGCCAACAAACCAACAATACATTCTCTAATCATTATATTGCCATCTTTCTTTCAAGACAATATATATCACTTTGATAATCACCATTTCATCACTTTCCGTATACAACCTTCTCAATCTTTGAATAGCCTACAAATTAAAGTTATTAGAACAAAGCAAAACCAGAAGCCTCACATTCGGAAAAAGATTGTAGTAACAAAAAAAGAGAGAATCATCATCAAAAGAAAAATTAATCACAAAAGTATGAGCTAGTAGTTATTCATCAATATCCATACGCATAGCTTGCTTGCCTATTCCAAACAATGTCTGAGTCCAGACTATCTTTATGATCAAGCAAAAGCAGTGTTTGTGTGTAGGGAGTCACAAAGACGTAATAAAATGCCCCAGCAATCCCAGTATAGTACGTTGACTTGTTTAGAGTCGGGTTCATAAATAATTAGTTCATGCGGGAAACAACATTTAGTGCTAATAAAATGACTTCATATGGAGTACTAATCAGTCGAAATGCTATCAAATCCTCTTATGAGTTACATTCCCTAATTGAAAAACACAGAACTTGTATTGTTTTTATCAAAAACCAGAACCGGAAAAATGAAAATATCCCTTTCTTTTATGTCCCCTGGTTTTTGTTACATATACCTACAAATTCCTGGGTTTACATGACATGATTTTTATCCACATAAGAGATTCCAAAATGTTGCCCACAGAGGATTACACTTTTGTCTATCATTCTTACTTCTTCTTAACAAAGTGGTTCATGTACGTTACACATTCGACAGGAATAGAGTGGTTTTAGTGGGTTGTGATGCAGAACCAAAGCAAAACAACGTTTCACACACATTTATGAGTGAACAATACATGATAATTTAAAATTTTGAAGTTAAATATACATATAAGAATAAATGCACTTATTAAGACAGCATATATTAGATGGCATTACTATTCCATGACAATAATTTTTGGTTCTTAACAAGGTTCCAGGGATGTACACTACTGATGAATTCGGAAAAAAATAGGATAACGTGATTGCTGCCAAACAGTAACCAGACTACATATTTAGTATAAACTCCTTTATTTGTAACATGATAAAAGTGTACAACGTTCAAAAAGAAAAAAGAGAGAGAATCATCATCAAAAGAAAACTTAATAACAAAATTATGAGCTAGTAGTTATTCATCAATATCCATATCCATAGCTTGCTTGCCTACTCCAAACGCCGTCTCTGAGTCCACGCTATCTTTATGATCAAGCAAAAGCAGTGTTTGTGTGTAGGGAGTCGCAAAGAAGTAATAAAATGGCCCAGCAATCCCAGTATAGTTGACTTGTTTAGAGTCGGGTTCATAAACAACTAGTTCATTATTTTTGAAATCTTTTTTCTCTACAAGTATGGGTCCACCATTCTTTCTGAATCCAGCTACATCTCTTATCGATGTTATTGGCGTGTTAATGGTGAATATATGAGTGAAGGATTTTGGATCACCATTCTGCATAATCCATACATTTGCATTGGAGGAGTGATATTTTTCAAGCACAACAAGAGACTCATTTAGCTTAGATATAAGCACATTAGTTTTGCAACTTGCTAAGCTCTGAGGGAGGTACACTTCTGTAAGTTCTTCAGTTGTCAAATCAAATGACATGATCAAATGAGAATACTGATCTTTCCAATCCATGGAAGACATATCATAAGCGAGCCAGTAAATAAACTCATTTATAGCTACCTGAGGATACAAGTACCGAATTGATTTACGAGGCAGCTTGCTACTTGGAGGTTTCCATAAACCTGAGCTCAATGAAAAAACCTCAACTTGATTAGGAATAGTAGAATATTCCTTGTGGTACATAACATGAAATGTGATCTTGACAAGCTTAGGATTACTAGTTTGAGGACAAACCCCAAAGCCAACAATAGTGTTATACGGCACATCATCATCATCATCATCATCATCATCGATATCATCTGGCACATTAGGCACAACAATAGTAACTGTTTTTTGAATTGATGGATTCCAAATAACAGCCTTCTTAATTATGTTTCCATCAGAACTGCAAATACAAAACAAGCCTCCAGAGACAGCAACAATTGATGATGGATAGTTGAGTAAACTAACGGACACGGGAGTAGTCATGAAAACCTTTTGATGTGGGAATGTATCATCATCCACGATTGAAAAATATCTAACCAAAAGACCCTTAGACGACACCCCTGCTTCCAAGTAACTTAAAAGAAGATGATGATGATGATGTTGCGACTGAGTGTGGTGCTGGATGACACAGTGATCAGCAATAAATTTAGGGCTATCGATAAGAGACTTCCATTGTTTGGAGACGGATCTGAATCGAATCAATGATATCACCGGAAGCCTTTTCAAGATTTCGGCTTGGATTTTCAAGGGTATGTGGTCTGCCATCTTATTTTTTATGTTTGATTGCATGCTATAATTATCGATTAGGGTTCAGAGAAGGTATTATTAGGTTTCTTGATTACGTACTACGTATGATGATTTCTACTGTATTATTTATACAACTTCGGATCCGATTTTGGTGACTTGAAACTAATTACCAGTCCTAATTCTTGTACAATTGGAGGACACATTCGGCCCATTCAAAGCCCAACCTCTAGTGGGTGGTGTTTTTTCTTTTTTTCTAAACCAAAAAAATTGAACACCTAAACCGATTAAACTTACTTTAAAACGAAACTATAACCTGATGGTTGGTTAAGCATTACTTTAGTTTAATAGTAACTAAACTTTAAACCAAAAACATGTACATATCTTATGTTGGTTAAGCATTACATTAGTTTAATCGTGTAAACCATTTAAACAATATCCGACAATCCAACAATATAACCATTTAAACAAAAGGAATTGACTGTTAATGATCGATCTCGTGTCGAGCTAGAAAAAGCCTAGGTTGAATTTAATCCCAAACACCCCTAAACGATGCTCTTTTACAGGGAAGGCTACATGTCTAACAAAACCATAAAGTTACTAAAATGCTACAAATAAGTCATAATCGTCAATAATCCTTGCAAGAGCAACGCCCATTCCTAAAATGATGAAACCATTTTGTCACAGTGTACGTCTAAAGTAAAATAAAATTTGGGCTTAACATAAAATTAATATATGTATATAATATGTCTATCAATTATATTGGTTGTTGGTAGTTGTAATACGTATTATCTTGTTGTCAATTGTAGACTTGTAGTAAACATGTTTATTATTTATCAATCATAATGAGTTGGATTCAATTTGCATCAATCCTAAAGGGTTTTAGATTGTTATAAACAAGTATCAAGTCTCGTCGATAAACAAGTAGATGCATATTTCTTTAAGATTCTCCTTAATTATTACTGTATTTGAAATATGTGGCTAACTATCCTTCTCATTATTCTTATTTTAATTTTATTCACGTCGGATCTCTTCCCAAAATATGATTAATCTTTTTATTCTACACCAATTAAATTTAGCAAAAACAACAAACAAATCCTTAATATTATTAAACTTTATCCTTTAACTCTTTACTTTTAAAACTTTATATTTAAAATGTGTGTAACTATGAACGTTTGCGCATTATTTTGTTATATAGTACGAAATTTAGCCTCTCAATATTTTTATCTAGGATCTATTTTGCACTTTTTTTAGTAACATTGTTTGAGATAACACTTCGATGCAACGCTGAGTCTGATATTTACTCGTTGTAATGATTAGCATAAGGATATTTCAAGAAAACCATATGCAGTTTACAATGTAAAAAGTTCAACAAAGACTTTATTGGGTTGTGCTTAGCACGGCCTTAAAAGATTACCTAGTATATGATACAAAATCTATTATATTTGCTTCTTTAACAAATGTGTGGCCCTTTATAAATTGTGACACGCGCTTTTTTCTTCGTAATATATATAAACGCTCCTATTAGAGCTCAAGGTACAACAACGCATGATCAAGCGTGGATGATTTTGAGGTGGCACCATACCCTACAGGTGGCGTTGTCGTTGGCGTTATCACTCATGTTGTTGTAGCAACGTAAGTTAAAACGTAGGTTTACATCTTTTTCTCCTTGCACATAAAGGCGACCAACTTATTTTTAGCCAATTTTTTTCCCCTCACTTCCGTTAACCCACTAACGACCATTTGGTTAGTAAATTACATGTTTGGTCCTTGAGTATGTATAGTCATTTCATGTATAGTTTCCACCACCACCCACTACCATCACTATCTATCACCACCACCACCACCACCTGCCACCTCTACCACTAGCAACCACCACCACCCACCACCACCACCAATAGCCGCCACACTCACCCACCACTTTCACCACCACCTTCCGTCACCACCACCACCACCACCACTTATGAACACTATGGGTGTTCATCTGTTCGTTATTGGGTTTTTTTGGTTCGCTTAATTTGATAAAAATTTTTTTTATTTTTTTGATAAAATTGAATCGAAGTGAATTCAAATAGAATTAAACCGAACCGAAAATCAAACCGGAATTCTAGTATTCTAGTTTAGTTTTTGGGCTTTTAGCCAAGGCAGAGGCCCATTAGCGAAAAACACTCTTTTTTACACAGAAAGCCTAATAAATATACCACCTCTCAGCCTCTCTCTCTCTCACCAAGAACTTGTATCCCTCTCTACCTCTGAAAACCAGATCTTAACCCAGAAAACATATTACAAAAATTACAAAAACTATGATTCTTGTAGTTTTAATTCCGACAAGTTCCAAATGTTGTTGGAAACCGTTGATAAACAAGCAAAAAGAAAAAGAAAAACCAAATTATTTTTATTTTTATTATCGATTTATCCACCCTAAGTTATCCTATATATATATACCTCAATTGAACCCCTTTTTACTAATTGCCATTCAGAGGTAAATAAAATTACTTTTTAAATTATTGTTTTTTTCTTCTTCTAATAAAAATAGTAATTTTATTTACTATTTTTATCTTGTAATATTGATTTTTTTTTTTATAATTTTAATGGCAGATTGATATCAGCAGTTTGATGATCCTAATATTGCCATCTTGATTACGTTTCTTGAGAGGTAATTTGTTTTTCTTGAACAGTTTGTGTCTGCCGTTATGATTTTTTATAGTCTAATATGATTGTAATTGCAAGATTGATAGGCAGATTACTAATCGTAATATTGATTGCTTGATGTTTACCTTTCTTGAAAGGTTCTTGAACAATGTAACAACTTGGGAATTGCTTTTTTTTGACTCTGCTACTTAATTTGGTTGTAATATGTGATTGTCTTGTGTTTCTTGAACAATGTAACAGTGTGGTTTAATAGTATATGTAAAACTGTGTTTCTTTTATCTTTTGAAATGGTTAGGCGTAATATCGAGAACCATCTTATATTCTTTATAAATTTGCTTTCTCATGCAGATTCGATCTCAGAAGTTCAACTTGAACTCCAGACTTCATTTGTGAGTATCTACTTTTATATGTAGTGTTATTAGCATTTTTAATGTGTTATTAGCATTTTAAGGCTACTTAATTGATATTAAACTGTTTTAAGAAACGAAAACAGTGTTGTTCATGAACAGTTTGTATCTGCCTTTATGATTTTTTATAGTCTAATATTGCTTTTTATGATTGTAATTGCAAGATTGATAGGCAGATTACTAATCGTAATATTGATTGCTTGATGTTTACCTTTCTTGAAAGGTTCTTGAACAATGTAACAACTTGGGAATTGCTTTTTTTGACTCTGCTACTTAATTTGATTGTAAACTGTTTAAGAAATAAAAACAGTGTCTTTCATAACACGTAAAAAACTGTGATTCTTCCAAATATGTGATTGTCTTGGTTTATTCGCGATCAAAACGCGTTTTTCAAGAACTAGCTTTTATTCATTATAACTTTGCTTTCTGATGCTGGTTCTTTGATAACTGCCGATTCCAGAAGTTCAACTTTAACTCCTGATTTCAGTTGTGAGTTATCTATTTTTATATGCATTACTAGCATTTTGCATTAAAGGTACTTCGGATAATTGTTAACGTGTGTTTCTTGAACAATGCAACAACTTGGCAAAACGGGGAATTGCTTTTTTAAGCCTGCTACTTAATTGACTGTAAACTGTTTAAGAAATAAAAACAGTGTTGTTTGTTCATAACATGTAAAAAACTGTGTTTCTTCCAAAATCTGTTGTAAACTGGTTTATTCGCGATCAAAACGCGTTTTTCAATATTTTGTTCTTTATAACTTTGCTTTCTGATGCAGGTTCTGTGATAACTGCCGATTCCAGAAGTTCACCTTGAACTCCCGACTTCAGCCGTGAGTATCTATTTTGCATTTTGCATAAAAGGTTCTCTGTTTGTGTTCTGGTAGTTAGGGTAATTGTTAATATGCTTTGGTGTTTTTTTATGTCAGCTTTTATATTATAGGGTTGTTTGTTATGGCTTGTATATAGTGGGCTTGTAAATTTTGGAAAATATCATATACTCACCTTTTCAGTCTTGTAAGCTTATCAAGTTGAGTTTATGGCTTTAGTTCAGGACTCTCTGATGCACGGAAACGCCTAGAAGGCTCAAGTTCCCGTTTGGGAACGCCATGGGAACGGAAACGCCATAGAAACGTCTCCGAAACGTATCCAACACGTATCCATAAACGTTTCTGTAATATGAGCCGTATCGGGCCACGTTTCTGTATTTACCAGCCTGTTCCAAGAAGTTTCTATTGGGTTGCATGGGCTTTTTGTATTCTAAACGGCTTAATACCCAAGCGTCGTACACATTAGGTCTTCTATATCTTATATAAACACCCAACAGATCGTTGCTCATCAGTCATCACAATACATACCTGAATTCTTCTGATCGATCATCTATTCATCTCATTATGGCTTCTGAAGAAACACAACAACAACCACCACAAGAAGGATCATCAAGTACTGATCATGATCAACCTCCATTGTGGGCATACGTGACTAAAATTGAAAAGTTAGGTGCAACTGGAGGAGCATGGAAGTTCAGTTGTAATGTTTGTAAAGAAGTTAAAAAGGGTTCTTATTCAAGGGTTAGAGCACACTTGCTTGGTATACCAGGTAATGTTTGTAGTTTTGTACTTTGTACTTTTGTAGTGTTTTATGTTTTGTATTGTATATTTTATTATTTGTAGACTTGTAGAGTTGTAGACATGTGATGTAGTATTGTATTGTCAATGTCATTGAACTTGTTTGCTTCTACTATGTTACTGTCATTGAATTGTTTTTTTATTCTAGTATTCTACTATTCTACTATGTTACTGTTTTGTTGTTTTTGTATTGGATGTATATCAGTATATGTATGAATTGTTTTTGTACGAATGATATTATTGTACGAATGGCCCCATGTACATGTTTGGATTTTTTATATTTTTTATATTTTTTTATTGCCGTATCTATGCCGTTCCCGTATCTTGAATTTTTTATTTTG
>LBNU01019993.1:101730-132211 GCA_014162995.1 Artemisia annua
GAGAATGATATTATTGATAATTAATTAAGTTTGAAATATGTAGTAGTTTTTGGAGTTTACAATTTACATTAATATTTATCTATTTTGGATTTTCTTTAATATATATTGTTAATTTTTTATATTTTTTTATTGCCGTATCTATGCCGTTCCCGTATCTTGAATTTTTTATTTTGCCGTTTCCCGTTCCCGTATCGTTCCCGTATCCCTTTGCCGTTCCCGTTTCCGTGCAACATAGGTTCAGGTATAAGCTGAAAAAAGTGGACTTTTTTTAAATGTAACAACTTCTGCTATAGTGGCAAAACGGGGAATTGCTTTTATAAGTTGGCTACTTAATTGATTGTAAACTGTTTAATAGTAGTTTAGTAGTATATGTAACAAACAGTGCTTTTTTAAGTCTGCTACTTATTTCTATTGGTATTTATAACAAAGCATGTTTGGCTGCCAAAAATGTGGTTTAATAGTATATGTAAAACTGTGTTTCTTTTATCTTTTGAAATGGTTAGGCGTAATATCAAGAACCATCTTATAAGTTGGCTACTTAATTGATTGTAAACTGTTTAATAGTAGTTTAGTAGTATATGTAACAAACAGTGCTTTTTTAAGTCTGCTACTTATTTCTATTGGTATTTATAACAAAGCATGTTTGGCTGCCAAAAATGTGGTTTAATAGTATATGTAAAACTGTGTTTCTTTTATCTTTTGAAATGGTTAGGCGTAATATCAAGAACCATCTTATAAGTTGGCTACTTAATTGATTGTAAACTGTTTAATAGTAGTTTAGTAGTATATGTAACAAACAGTGCTTTTTTAAGTCTGCTACTTATTTCTATTGGTATTTATAACAAAGCATGTTTGGCTGCCAAAAATGTGGTTTAATAGTATATGTAAAACTGTGTTTCTTTTATCTTTTGAAATGGTTAGGCGTAATATCAAGAACCATCTTATAAGTTGGCTACTTAATTGATTGTAAACTGTTTAATAGTAGTTTAGTAGTATATGTAACAAACAGTGCTTTTTTAAGTCTGCTACTTATTTCTATTGGTATTTATAACAAAGCATGTTTGGCTGCCAAAAATGTGGTTTAATAGTATATGTAAAACTGTGTTTCTTTTATCTTTTGAAATGGTTAGGCGTAATATCAAGAACCATCTTATAAGTTGGCTACTTAATTGATTGTAAACTGTTTAATAGTAGTTTAGTAGTATATGTAACAAACAGTGCTTTTTTAAGTCTGCTACTTATTTCTATTGGTATTTATAACAAAGCATGTTTGGCTGCCAAAAATGTGGTTTAATAGTATATGTAAAACTGTGTTTCTTTTATCTTTTGAAATGGTTAGGCGTAATATCAAGAACCATCTTATAAGTTGGCTACTTAATTGATTGTAAACTGTTTAATAGTAGTTTAGTAGTATATGTAACAAACAGTGCTTTTTTAAGTCTGCTACTTATTTCTATTGGTATTTATAACAAAGCATGTTTGGCTGCCAAAAGTGTGGTTTAATAGTATATGTAAAACTGTGTTTCTTTTATCTTTTGAAATGGTTAGGCGTAATATCGAGAACCATCTTATATTCTTTATAAATTTGCTTTCTCATGCAGATTCGATTTCAGAAGTTTACCTTGAACTGCCGATTTCAGAAGTTCAACTTGAACTCCCGACTTCATCTGTGAGTATCTATTTTATATGTAGTTTTATTTTTTAATGTGTTATTATGTGTTATTAGCATTTTAAGGCTACTTAATTGATTGTAAACTGTTTTAAGAAATGAAAACAGTGTTGTTCATAACACATAGCACAAGTGAGTTTAATGTTAGTTTAATAGTATATGTAACAAACAGTACTTTAAGTCTGCTACTTATTTCTATTGGTATTTATAACAAAGCATGTTTGGCTGCCAAAAATGTAGTTTAATAGTATATGTAAAACTGTGTTTCTATTATCTTTTGAAATGGTTAGGCGTAATATCGAGAACCATCTTATATTCTATATAAATTTGCTTTCTGATGCAGATTCTGTGATTATTGCCGGTTTCAGAAGTTTGCCTTGAACTGCCTATTTCAGAAGCTCAACTTGAACTACTTTTCAGTTGTGAGTATCTATTGATATATGTAGTTTTGGTTTTTATACGTGTTATTAGCATTTTTCATAAAAGGTACTCTGTTCTAGTAAGGCTTATAAGCTTATCAAGTTGAGCTTATTGCTTTAGTTCAGGTATAAGCCGAAAAAAGTGGACTTATTCCATGTTAATTTTGATGTCTGCAGATGAATAGATTGCTGCATACGGTTGGTCCGTCACCTCGCAATATTATGCTTATTCCAGCTTTTAATACTCGACGTACTTCAAACCGAATATTCAACCAGAGTATAAACGGGATTTTGTTGGCTGTAGAAAACTTTCTCAACCACGGGATACCGCTTAATCCCCGTATTGATCTCATCAGAAACGCTCGTGATGCAAGGTTTGCCTTTAATACTTTGCATCAACGAGTACAGCTTCGTAAGTTTCCTACTAACCTGGCAGAATTATGGCCATACATCGGGTTGCCGATTGATGATGTGTCTGCCCAATTGGGTGGTAAGATCATTTTATGTTAATATTTATGTTTTTTTGTTTTTAATTTAATTTAATTTAATTTAATTTAATTTTTGATTAATTGTGTTGTTTTGTGCTCAGTTTCAGTCCCCCTTTTAATGGGAAGGTGCGTCGAAGAAGGTATCAGGTGGCCACCAGCTTCAGATGCTCGTCGACTGCTACTGGCAATACAATTTGCAAATTTGGCAGGGGTGGTTAACAGACGACTAATCAGGGTAAACAGGGGTTTGCGGTTAGAAGTTGTACGTGAGCGAGTCGGGGCTGTTGATGCTGCTCATAGCCACTTGGGTCGCACAGAATTGCACGTGGAGATTGAAGGCTTTAGATTTGGACCGCTATTGACAAATCAGCAATGGAGAGAAGTCGTTGACCACCCCCAAAATGTTCATAGGATAAATTTGCTCGTTGTCCATATTATGCCATGAACAAGCATGCCTTGTATTATTTATTTATTTATTTATTTATTTTTAATTTTCTCTCTAACTGAGCATTCTCTGCGCATGAATATTTTGATTTGACGAGTGTGAAATTTATGTAGAAGCGCAAATTGAATTTAGTTTGACTTGTTTGAGTTAATAAACACTCCCTGTTATATAGTGTCACCTTATACGCTTAAACATCAAAGTGAGTCATTTCTCCCCATACAGTGAAGTCCATTGACTGTACGATTAGTGTCTAGCACCTTTGGTTTACAGTTATTGCCCCTCCCAAGTATTTTTACTTAATATTTGTATAATTTCAAATTGGTTGCATATAAACATAGGTCTCTTTACAACTCAGCATTATGTAGTATTATGCAATATCAGCTCTTTGTACGCAATTGTGTTCAGTTGGCCTCTGTCTTCTTGCTAGCTCACTCTTGTACTACGGATTAAGGGAACTAACTGACTTCATTGTATTGGGCTTTGCTTAGTTATAGCAAGTCTAGGATGATGTGCAGCAAACAAGAGCCTCCTTATTCAGTTAGATCTCCAGTAATAAGTTCGGATGCCTTAAGTCTGAGATTGGGTATTAACTATTAAGACAGATTTGCAGACAGCAGGTTTACATTAAATGGGCATGTCTGGGGTCTCCAAAGGTTTAATATTTGTGTCGCTGTATGATGCGTGTCCATGTTTCCTTGCATTTAGGTGCTACGACTAGTGTCTGTGACTTCAGATTGATACAAAAACTACTTTTGTGCAACCTATTCCAAATCTAGCTATACAAAATTTTCTTGGTAATAGCAAATGCCTGCTAACGTGATTTGGAATAGAGTAACTCTATCTAAGAAACATGAAGCAGCTCAATCTAAGAACTTTTGATTGAGATCTGAAACCGTTGCTGTAGCATTAGTTGTTAGATACCAAATTTATATAGTTGTCCAAAAGGACAATAGTTGTACAAATCATGGATATGCTAGTTGACAGATGTAGTTTTCGGATTAAGCTGGCTCTTAAAGGAACCCAAAGAAGGAATGTATGGATCTCATTTAAGGATAGTTGAACATATGGATCACATGTCAAGGATAGTTGAACAATTGCAATGTGCAGCCAGATATAACTAACATAAGCACTGGATTTGGGCGACTTCATCTGACAAAAACAGAGAAGTTCATCAATTTTTAGTGGACAATATGTAATATCTCTCATTGAAGCTCATTTGGACTAGATCAGATTGGCCTTTCTTCTATCTTTTTGTTAAGATTATTTAGTGGACAATATGTAATATCTCTCATTGAAGCTGAAGCATTGTCTGGTATAAGACTTGGTATAACGAGTATTGAACAAGTCAGTGACATTAATAAATAAGATGTCTTGGTGACTGTCATCTTTAGCGATCTGGGAAGTGAGCAAGATGGCTTGATTTGATGCAAGTTGGCCGATTGTTACAACTATTGCTAGTTTTTAATTGCAAGCTTGTTGTGGTGTGTCTTAGGGTTGAACAATTTTCATAATTATGTTACCACACAAGAGTAAAGTCATCTATATCTGAGAGCTTGCTTCTGTTTTTTGTGCCGCTACGACCTTAAAAGTTCAAAAGAAGAACGAGATGCTGTTAAATCTGAGAATAGGTATCCACCCCTTTCATGTTCATGAAATTTTGTTTTACCATCTAGTGTTTATTCTCTGTTAATTAAGGATATGTTCTGTTAAATATTTATTTGTTTGAAAATTTTTTCTAACAGGGAAGAGTATGAGAAGCTTAGGAAACAGTGCCGACTAACTTACAAACATAGTGATGAGAGCACCCAGATAAAGGAAATATGTGAAAGCAACAGTGATGAGACAGCAAAGATTTTGGTGAAGTCATAGATTCTTCTGACCAATAGGTTATTGTTAGTGGCAGGGATTCCGTCTCTCCTGGTGAGGAGCACTTAGCTGGTCAGAATCTAGCAGATGGTCTTAAACAGTCAGAAGGTGGTGATGGAAGTGAAATCACTTGCAAAAGTGAAAGTGAGTCTTCTGATTCAGAGTTTCAGACTCTTCTGAAGAAGCCGATTGTTATATTATAGTATCCATATTAGCAAGTGTTTCTAAGTGTAGGGGGTCTTAGTGTAGATTAGCTATGGTATTTTGTCAAATAGGATGGATAGTCGGTTGTTATGCATAGCCGACTATAACACCTTTATATAGGGTGATAAATGTGTGCTCAGCAACGGTTGCAGGAAAAGTAGTGACGACAGCAACAACTATTACTGGGAGTATACACCAGGTATGTTCATATATCTATTTCTCTATATAGATGGTATGGTTTTTTCTTGCGGATGCAAGGCTGAGATCTGGGTTACCAAGGGTTTGCTGGATAAAGCAAAAGGAAATATACTTGGTATGAAGATCATCAGGGATCAGAGTGGTAATACTCTGAGGGGGTCACAGTCCAGGGTTCACAACGGAAAGTTGGTATAGACTTTGTTGGAGGGACACTCCATACTGTCGTTGGAGGGTCAGATCATTCAAGGAAAGCTCATTCTGGTGGAAGTTCGCGGTTTAAGTCAAGGGGTGGAACTGGTAAACTCAAGTGCTTCATATGTCATTCAGAGGATCATCTGAAGAGAGACTGTCCAATGAAGAAGTCAAGTGGGTTCGTCAAGAAGGGTAAGCATGATCAGGATTCTGATTCTTCTGATGACGACGGTAATGCCTACTTTGGAGAAGCCTTAGTGGTAGTCGCGAATGATGAGATGACTGAATTGGTAATGGATTCAGGTGGGTCTTATCATATGACACCTAGGAGGGATTTCTTGTATGACTTCAAGGATTTTGATGGTGGTTCGGTTCAGTTAGGTGATAACAGGACATGCACTATCAGAGGGACAGGAAAAGTAAAGATGCAGTTGCATGATGGTTCAAGCTTTATACTGGAAGATGTCAGGTATGTTCCAGGGTTAAGAAAAAGCTTGATTTCATTGGGTACTCTTGAAAAAGAGGGTTATGGCAAATAAAGATGCGTGCTTTAATGGTACAGCTGGGATGTGATGCTGCATTAGAGACATTACCCGCAGACATGGAAGTAGGTGAAAAGGCTGCTTTGATGAAGAAGGCATACAGTACCTTGATTCTATGCTTGGGAGACCGAGTTTTACGGGAAGTTACCAAGGAAACAACTGATGCAGGAATTTGGACGAAGTTGACTAGTCTATATATGACTAAGTCCTTAGCAAACAGATTGTATCTGAAGAAGAAGCTGTACACGTACTATATGAGTCCAGGTACAAAACTGGGTGATCATATAGATGAGTTTAATAAGTTGATACTTGACTTGGCGAATATTGACATCGAGATTGAGGATGAGGATCAGGCACTTATGTTACTTACGTCGTTGCCATCGTCTTACGAAAACTTTGTGGAGACATTGTTGTATGGGAGGGAATCCTTGACAATGGAGGATGTTTTTGCAACTCTGAATTCAAGGGAGTTGAAGAAAAGAACTGAAGGCACAAAAGAAGAAACTGGTGACGGGTTATATGTAAGGGGATGGGTCATTGTAAGGTTCATTCTTTTCTATACTAATCGTTTGATTAGGGTTATCTTGTGTGCTTGTTCTTTTCTGTCGATACATAAGATTGCTGTGGTGTGTCAAAGTTCTTCATTGAATCTGTTATCCGTGTTCTAGTTTTCTGGATTATTGTACGACTGTACAACAAGTGGTATCAAGAGCTAGGTTCGAAGTCGAGGAAGCTAGGTTCGATTCAGTGAAGGTTGTTTCTGTTTTTCGTTTTACNCGATACATAAGATTGCTGTGGTGTGTCAAAGTTCTTCATTGAATCTGTTATCCGTGTTCTAGTTTTCTGGATTATTGTACGACTGTACAACAAGTGGTATCAAGAGCTAGGTTCGAAGTCGAGGAAGCTAGGTTCGATTCAGTGAAGGTTGTTTCTGTTTTTCGTTTTACTGGAAGGAGCAGAAGGTTTTTTGTTTGGGCTACCAGGTTCGACGAAAACAAGAAAAGTTATTGTTTCCGGTTCGTGAGCAGTAACGGTAGCAGCAAGGGGATCGACGAAAAAGGGTTCTTAAATTTTCGATTTGTCGAGGTTCGACAAGGGTTAAAGGAAACTTAAGGTTTGTTGATTTTTTTTTGGTTTAAAGATTGACAAGGTTTCTGGTGTACTTTCGGGTTTTCGTCGGAATATAGACGAAGAAGAAGAAACTACCAGGTGGTTGATTTTTTGGTTTAAAAGTCAATTTTTTACTTCATAGGTATATTTAAACGATTGGTTTTTGGCTGGTAATAAGTTTTTTTTAATCGTTTTTAAATATACTTTAAAGGGAGAGCACGTGATATTATTTCTAGTTGTTGCCTTGTGATTATTTATCACAAGGTAGTGGAAAAACTACAAAGGGGTCAATAAATCATTCTTTAAATATTGCTTGGAAGATAAGTCTAAGAGTTATTTAAAGATTGGTATTTTATATTTCTTTTATTTGTTATTAAAGCAAAAGATTATTACTTTGAAGTTTTTGCACAAGGTACTTTGTTTAGTTCGGTGTTGTGAGGTTTATATCACAAGGTTTTAAGAATAAACAAAGGGTCGCTGAAAATAAAGTTCAAGACTTGTCGAGGTTGCAAGGTTTCTTAGATTACAAGAAATTTGTTTTGCAAAAATAAAGTACGACAAGGGTTACTTCAAAAATCGTTTGGTACTTTCTTGATTCAAGGGTTGTCGATTTGTTGGATGGTTTGATCCAAGGTTCAATCAATATTTGAGTAAGAAAGGGCTTTCTTTTTTGAAGGGTTTCTTGGTTTGATTGATTTTTGTAAGGTTTCTACCCCTCATCTCTATAAGTAGAGATGAGGGGGGATGCTAGTTATTCATTCTTCTTCCTCAATTGTAAAAGCTTTATTGGTTTTAATAAAGGGTTCATTGAGGGTATATCGTGTGCATATTCTAGTCGGTTCTTTGTAGTATCTCGTGTTTGCTACGTGTGCTCATACAACTCGCGATCTAGCATTCCGCGATCGAACTTCGGGTTTGTTGTCGAGGTTTTATCCAACACCGATGACATGCATCCATCTCCTACACCTGAAAAAGTCATAGGAGAAACTGACATCACTACGGACGACACTGCTTCCTCCAAATACGGGAGGTAAAGCCCAAATTTCATACAGGTCTGAAACTTTCGCGACATGGCAGCGAATCATTCGCCTGGATGCTATCCGTGCGAATGACGAGTGGATTGTTTATACACCATCTCAAGCAGCTGTGTCTTTAAGCGAAGCAAACAAGTTAGCTGAGAGTGTATGTCTAAAGGATTACAATCACTTAGAGCCGTGCAGGATTTATCATGCTGCACGTTTAATTTCAATTCTTGAAGCATATGCGTTGCACGATTCAGAGATCGGTTACTGCCAAGGAATGAGTGATTTACTGTCACCAATCATCTCAGTAATGGTGGACGATAGTGAAGCTTTCTGGTGCTTTGTGGGTTTCATGAAAAAAGCACGCCACAATTTCCGACTTGATGAAGTAGGAATTAGGCGGCAGTTGAATAAGGTGTCGAAGATTATCAAAGGAAAGGACTCTCAGTTCTACAAGCACCTAGTTGAGTTGCAGGCAGAGGATTGTTTCTTCTTGTACAGAATGGTGGTGGTTCTATTCAGAAGAGAGCTGAATTTCGAACAGACACTGTGCCTATGGGAGGTGATGTGGGCGGATCAAACAGCAATCAGGGCGGGAATCACAAAATTGGGTTTGCCCTATGTTAATAAATTTCATTAGTTGGTTATTAGGATCTTACAGAGAAACTATCTGGACTTTAAGAGGAATAGTGTATCCTCGATCAGTGTCACAAAACAAGGTTATCATCTTTTGTTCTAATCTTTCTGGATCAATAGGCCCTGTAAAAAGTTGATCCGGATTTTTAGTCCATGTAACTATGTATGGTTCATATAGTCACGCAAGGGTCACTAAAACAGAGTTTTATCTTTATGTGGCGTTGAAGTTGTCATTTGCTACTTGAATTTTGGTTGTAAATCAGGAATTTTGGTTGTAAATCAGGATGAGGCTAAGGGCCCCACCTACCGATGACCTGCTGCTGTATGCAATAGCTGCTTGTGTACTACAGAGGAGGAAGCTTATCATAGAGAAGTATAGCAGCATGGATGAAATACTGAGGGAGTGTAATAACATGGCTGGACATTTGGACGTATGGAAACTTCACGACAAGATTTAGGAGTGATTATGTTGCGGACCCTTTATTTTAATTCTTGTTCTCCCACTTCTACAGCGCCTGATTGAGTATGTGAATCATCAGTGAGCGGGTGAAAATTGTCTTGTCTTTCAACATTGCTTGAAACAAGCGTTTGTATCTCGTTCGAATAAGTAACAAATATTTCTTGAACGCTCACCTGAGCGACTCCCCACTGAAGGAAAACAAAATAAATTTACTCGATTACTAAGTCTTCTTTTAGTTTCCTAATTTAGTGCGTTTATAAATCAGGAATACAAGTATATGAGGTTAAAATAGATTGACGATACTCACTTGAGGTTCTCCGGTCTAGAATACTCCACTCATTGGTGTTCTTGTTTGGATTTCGACTTCCGTATATGCCAACTGACCTTAAGCATGCCAATAATCTAGGGAAAAGATGATTAAGCATTTGATAATGGAGTTTAAAAATGTAATTTGTTTATATGTTGGTATTTTTTCCTTTATAACTACTATATATGTTGTTCATTGCTCACCTGTGAGTATCCAATGGTTGTCTATTCGTATAACTACTATATATATTAGGGAGCAACATAGCTAATCCTATTAAGAAACTAAATCTAACTAATTAAGCGAAATATGCAACCAAACATAACAAAAGAAAAAACACACATAAAAAGAAGTTTAAATACATTAATAGGTGGTATGGCTATCCATAATGCAACCTTGTTTAGGAACGAGCACATCAGTGCTTTCTGTCTATACAATAACTTCAAGACCAACTTAGTATAATGAGGATGACCGGGCACCACAAAAAACGTACCCCACTTAATTATTTAATAAAAACACCACATACACCTCACACGACTCGGACATAATAATGACTGAGTTCTCCTATCTTCATGCATGCCAAGGATGCGTCAAAAATGGTGTCGACCGAAGGTGATGACCATGCACTATGGGTAGTCCAAGACACCCCATCTACATTTAGTTCAATAAGAGATTTTTGTCTTTACTCACCTCTTTCGTTCTTAACTCCGAGTGCTTCTTAGTTCTTATTGCCTCTTAACAACAAGAAAAAGACAGATACGCTTTTTGATCCAAACTTCTAACCGCGTATGACTAAGTCAAACTAGCATGTTGTTAAGAGCGTTTTTTAAATAAAAACCAACACCAGTTTCTTCTTTAGCTTTCTATAAAATAAATTTACAATATGCTGTCAAAATATGCAACTTGTTACATACGAGGTACCTGTCAGTGTCATACATACAAATTCTTGGGTTTCCATGATCGACATGATTTTTATCCACATCATTAGAGATACCAAAATGTTGCACACACAGAATTACACTTTTGTCTATCATTCTTACTTCTTAACAAAGTGGTTTGTACACGAGGTACATTACACATTCGGCAGGAATAGAGTGGTTTTATCGGGTTATGATGTAGAACCAAAACAAACAAAATGTTTCACACACATTTCAGAGAGAACAATATTATACATGATAATTTAAATGACATTACTATTCCATGACAATGGTTTTTGGTTCTTTACAAGGTTCCAGGGATGTACACTCCTGATGAATTCGGAAAAAAATAGGATAACACGATTGCTGCCAAACAGTAACCAGACTACATATTTAGTATAAACTGCTTTATTTGTAACATGATAAAAGTGTACAACGTTCAAAAAGAAAAAAGAGAGAATCATCATCAAAAGAAAAATTAATAACAAAATTATGAGCTAGTAGTTATTCATCAATATCCATATCCATAGCTTGCTTGCCTACTCCAAACGCCGTCTCTGAGTCCACGCTATCTTTATGATCAAGCAAAAGCAGTGTTTGTGTGTAGGGAGTCGCAAAGAAGTAATAAAATGGCCCAGCAATCCCAGTATAGTTGACTTGTTTAGAGTCGGGTTCATAAACAACTAGTTCATTATTTTTGAAATCTTTTTTCTCTACAAGTATGGGTCCACCATTCTTTCTGAATCCAGCTACATCTCTTATCGATGTTATTGGCGTGTTAATGGTGAATATATGAGTGAAGGATTTTGGATCACCATTCTGCATAATCCATACATTTGCATTGGAGGAGTGATATTTTTCAAGCACAACAAGAGACTCATTTAGCTTAGATATAAGCACATTAGTTTTGCAACTTGCTAAGCTCTGAGGGAGGTACACTTCTGTAAGTTCTTCAGTTGTCAAATCAAATGACATGATCAAATGAGAATACTGATCTTTCCAATCCATGGAAGACATATCATAAGCGAGCCAGTAAATAAACTCATTTATAGCTACCTGAGGATACAAGTACCGAATTGATTTACGAGGCAGCTTGCTACTTGGAGGTTTCCATAAACCTGAGCTCAATGAAAAAACCTCAACTTGATTAGGAATAGTAGCATATTCCTTGTGGTACATAACATGAAATGTGATCTTGACAAGCTTAGGATCACTAGTTCGAGGACAAACCCCAAAGCCAACAATAGTGTTATACGGCACATCATCATCATCATCATCATCATCATCGATATCATCTGGCACATTAGGCACAACAATAGTAACTGTTTTTTGAATTGATGGATTCCAAATAACAGCCTTCTTAATTATGTTTCCATCAGAACTGCAAATACAAAACAAGCCTCCAGAGACAGCAACAATTGATGATGGATAGTTGAGTAAACTAACGGACACGGGAGTAGTCATGAAAACCTTTTGATGTGGGAATGTATCATCATCCACGATTGAAAAATATCTAACCAAAAGACCCTTAGACGACACCCCTGCTTCCAAGTAACTTAAAAGAAGATGATGATGTTGCGACGGAGTGTGGTGCTGGATGACACAGTGATCAGCAATAAATTTAGGGCTATCGATAAGAGACTTCCATTGTTTGGAGACGGATCTGAATCGAATCAATGATATCACCGGAAGCCTTTTCAAGATTTCGGCTTGGATTTTCAAGGGTATGTAGTCTGCCATCTTATTTTTTATGTTTGATTGCATGCTATAATTATCGACTAGGGTTCAGAGAAGGTATTATTAGGTTTCTTGATTACGTACTACGTATGATGATTTCTACTGTATTATTTATACAACTTCAGATCCGATTTTGGTGACTTGAAACTAATTACCAGTCCTAATTCTTGTACAATTGGAGGACACATTCGGCCCATTCAAAGCCCAAAAAAATTGAAAACCTAAACCGATTTACTTACATTAAAACGAAACTATAACTGATGGTTGGTTAAGCATTACTTTAGTTAAATAGTAACTAAACTTTAAACCAAAAACATGTACATATCTTATGTTGGTTAAGCATTACATTAGTTTAATCGTGTAAACCATTTAAACAATATCCGACAATCCAACAATATAACCATTTAAACAAAAGGAATTGACTGTTAATGATCGATCTCGTGTCGAGTTAGAAAAAGCCTAGTTTGAATTTAATCCCAAACACCCCTAAATAATGTTCTTTTACAGGGAAGGCTTACATGTCTAACAAAACTATAAAGTTACTAAAATGCTACAAATAAGTCATAATCGCCAATAATCCTTGCAAGAACAATGCCCATTCCTAAAATGATGAAACCGGTTAATTACGATCCAACAAAGCCTCATAACAGTATAGCAATCGTCACAAGTTCTTAAATTATTCACCAAATTTCTTTACCAAAAGAGATGCGCATGAAACCAACACCAACCGCAATCCTCTCACTATGACAACTAACCGATCCCTTTTTTTCCTCATCATCTATATCAACCAAAAACACATTAACTTGCTATAATTGAGGATGTGAACTATCTCCAGCCACAAATTCATGTACTACATTGCCCATCGCAGTTTTGCGGACCCCAATTTCTATCATTAACTTCCGACATCTGTCCACATTCTTCCATCGTCTCACGGATACGTATAAAGTTGATGAAAAGACATACTTACCACCATCAGGTGGGTCTACAGAACAGACCATGTTCAAGTAAAAGTCATCAAAAAAATGAGATAGAAGTAGTAATGAAAAAGATGGTCTGGTTGAAACTCGCAAAAGGTTAAAAGCTGGTCTTTTAGCAAATGTAGCTTGTCAAGCAAATGCTAAGAATCAGTGTTAAGTACGAAAAGCTATTTATAGAAAGTGTTGCGCTGCAATTGAAAATTAATTCAATTGTATAAAGCATAATTTGTAAAAACTTGTTTTGGTGGATGAAAAAGGTTAAAACAGTTACTACTACGAAGAATTCCACTGAATGCAGTCAACACAAGTCGATGTAACAAAAAGACACGAGGACACATAATCTCGATTAAAATCAGTTCAAGAAGCAAAAGATAGATTGTTGTCTGCTAGACAACCATGTAGCCATGCCAAGACCCTATTTAAAAACTTAGCTTAAAAAGAAGCGAATAAAAAACTTGGCTTCTAAAGAAACATATAAAGTGAGCCAAACGGATAAAAGGGAATGCACATCTTTTTTTATATAATAAAAGAATTACATCATTTCGGAGTTTTTTTAACAAAACAATCTTAGGGGAAAAAAAATTGGACCAATAGGAATGCTCGATTTTGACACATAGGCGAAATCGAGCAATATGATTGGCTAATAAAAAGTCAAAATTGAATTGATTTTGGTCAAATTTTAATAAATTTGGTGGAGAATTTGATTAAGGAAAAAAAAACCATAAAAATATAGGTGTCAAATTTATGATAATAAAAACTTAAAAAAAAATGAGGTAATTAATAAAACATTAATGGTTGAATTTTAAATATATTATATGGAGTTATGTGTAAAATTTAAATCTCCATATTTTTAATAACTTTAGATAATAAACAAATAACCCCTTATACTTTATACCCCCTACACATTATAATATGAACTTTGTTTACAATCACATGAGTATTAGTATTTATTTGAGACTTCCATCCATTAAACTTACAAAATTTTATAAATGTACGAATTAGTTTTAATATACATTAAATACTTTTAAAATAAATATTAGTTTTAAACTTTCATCTATTAAAATATCTTTTTACTATATACGTTAAATATAAATAAGAACTCATGTTATCCTATTTAGTAATTTAATCCATACGTACACGGGTTTGAATATTAAATTCAGTTAAATTATTATTAACGGTAATATAAATATCAAATATTAAGTACGAGTTACTGTGATATGAAAATAAATGTACGCGATTGTACTTATAACGACTCATGTAATTATTATTTAAAGTTTATATACGGATATCCGGAAAAACATTTTCAAAAAAACTTTACGGAGTATATTTTTACTCCATCAACGCTCATTATGTGCTACTAAACTCGCACATTTTGTAAAACATGATATCAATAGTTAAAGTTAAACAACAACATCAACCTCAACATTAACATCTATGTCAGCTAAAGAAACTTAAATCTTTCATCCAATAAAATTTTTACAAAATATTAATTGATATTAATACATAATGAAAAACTAATGCATACTTATTAGTTGTACTTATATAATAATTTTCACGGGTAAATTCTTATATATCCATATAGTAAACAAAAAATTTAAAATAAATTTGATTTGTGTGTAAACACATGTGATCAAATAACCTTTGACCCAATACATTATAAGGAGACACGCTCAAGAATCAAATACAAGGTCGATGTCACAGTTATATTTACAATTTCTGCTAACTATTTTTCTTTCTTTGGCACATGTTGATACTCTAACTTTTTAAAATATACATAAAATTTTCTGTTTTTAAACGATAATACTATATAATTAAATTTTTCTAGAAAACCCCGTGCGTGCACGGGTATTATAACTAGTATAAATTTCATTATACAAAAATCCTCTTAAATGTGTCAAGCAAATTATAAGAGATTTTAGGTCCACCCTGTTGGACGCTTCTAATGTCTTACATGCCA
Organism: Artemisia annua; assembly: GCA_014162995.1. Lineage (NCBI taxonomy): Eukaryota > Viridiplantae > Streptophyta > Magnoliopsida > Asterales > Asteraceae > Artemisia > Artemisia annua. The sequence continues at coordinate 116,874 of LBNU01019993.1, forward strand.
AAGGATAACAAGATGGGTCAAAACAAAGCCTGCATAATTTTCTGTCATGGGCTGCAAATCCGCAGGCCATCAAAACCCAATAGAAGGCAGTTAGTTAGTTATTTGTTGTAGGGTTACAACGGTTAGAAACAATGTGTCATTTACTTTTAGAGAGTCGGTATGCCTCTTCATGAAAGCACCGATTCATCTTGTATAAATAGATAGGATCCTGTAAACATTATTGGTAACCCTTTTCAGATTCATTATATCATTTTATATAAAGGGTTCAAACCCCATCTTCTTTATGTCCTTATTAATTCTTTATGGTTGATTATACATGTTGCCAGGGGCGGACCTAGGCTTCGACTTTGGGGGGGCGGTGCCCTCCACGACTCGCCGAAAAAGTTCAGATTTTATTGTAAAAAAAATTTGTTTGGGACCATTTTATTAAAGTGCACCCCTCTAAAAAATCAAATTGCCCCCCACCTTGAAGCCAAAAATGTAAAAATCTTAGTTTTTAGTGTTAAAAAAAATTATGACCTTTTTATTAAGATACATCACGAATTTTTATCAAAAGAAAATTTTTTGCCCCCCGCCTTGGAAAATCCTGGGTCCGCCACTGCATGTTGCTTGTTTGATCACATACAATCCTGGAAACACCCTTATGAACCTGTCAACAGTGGCATCAGATCCAAAGGGATTAAACAACAACAATTCATATTCAATCACCATGAAGGAAGCCATGCCAATTAAGAAGAAAAGATTCAGAAACGGTTACAACACCGAGATGGTGGTTAACCAAGAAGAAAAGAGACGGCAGTCTCAAGAGAAAGAGAGAAAAGAGAAAGGCTTGTTGGTTTTGCCCTTTACCAACAAAAGCTACATAAAGATGTACTCAAATGCTATTATAGCACAAAGACGGTGTAGGAATAAGGCCAAGAAATTTACTTGCCTTGAAGTCACTATTTGAAACAGAAGAACATGTTTCGAGAGGCTAAAGGACCTGCCTCGGAGATCATTAAGATCCAGTGACGCACCAAATGAATTAAAGACATCAATATTAAAGAAAGACAAGAAGACTCAAGTGATGATGGCGGCACTAACCCTGCTGGAATTTGGTTTAATTAGAAGCCGAAAAGTCATCAATACCAAGAAGGCATGAGCAAGAAGAATCAAGGAACAAGAAGATCAGAGATTTTGGCATATCGACATTAGGGGGGAATATGTTGGACACTTCTAATGTCTTACATGCCAAAGGATAACAAGATGGGTCAAAACAAAGCTTGCATAATTTTCTGTCATGGGCTGCAAATCCGCAAGCCATCAAAACCCAATAGAAGGCAGTTAGTTAGTTAGTTAGTTATTTTAGGGTTACAACGGTTAGAAACAATGTGTCGTTTACTTTTAGAGAGTCGGTATGCCTCTTCATGAAAGAACCGATTCATCTTGTATAAATAGATAGGATCTTGTAAACATTATTGGTAATCCTTTTCAGATTCATTATATCATTTTATATAAAGGGTTCAAACCCCATATTCTTTATGTCCTTATTAATTCTTTATGGTTGATTATACATGTTGCTCGTTTGATCGCATACGATCCTGGAAACACCCTTATGAACCTGTCAACACACCCTACCTGTTTTGACCCATTACCCATCCTTCCCTTTCACCTCTATGTCAAATGGTTTAAAAAAATGCTAAAAGATCAGATGAAGATAAAGTTTCAAGACTTTACCATTAGGCATAGAGCCAAATCCGTCATCCTTGTTACTCAAGTGACGATCAATCTTTCTGGCAGTACGACTATTAGGAGTAGCACCTCTAATGGAATGCATATCTGCTTTAGGAGTTGCATGGGCTGCCGCACCACCCAATGATAGTCTTCCATTGTTTGTTGTACCCGCAAAACCCATTGACAATCTACCCCCTTTTTTAGCACTTTGTTGCTTCATTGGGCTCGGTTTAGAGCCAATAGGTGCTTCTTGTTCGGTTATCAATTGTCCCTAGCTAGAATTTCTTATAATCTTCTCATTTTAATTTGTCTTCTCATTGAATCCATTACATGTTTATTTATAATAAAATCATACATTTTACAATAAACAACTTACGCACTCTAATCGACCTTAAGTCCACAATTAGGCTTAAGCCCTAACTTAGTCATTTAATAATGGAATTTAGCATACCATGTGTATATTTTAAAATTTATTTCGTGTATAATAACCATTTTAACATATTCATAACATATCAACATGGTCAATCAAGTTGCGGAAGCGTGTACATCATTTACAACACACGAATTAAATATACACATCTTTACGATAACGGATTTTAATGTGTACATGTTATTAATCATCAGATCAATAATTATAATGTCATATTATTATCCTAAATAATCGGCTAAGTAATCGGTTAAGTGCCTAATGTTTTTCTGATTTTATGGGTGCAACTTCTGATCTTAAAGTGTAAGCTCGTTCAATGCGACTCCTAATACAGATTTTACGTTTTGCCAAACGTCTAATGCATATGAACATATTACTGCTTCTATATTTAACCAGGTTTCATGCTCTAAAACCATCTTAGATAGAATTGAAGTTCATATGCGGATCATGACCGGACCTTACAAAACTACTAAAGCACTTCATATATCTTATAAAACAAAATCCTCATAGCTGCCACTAATTTACACCTAAAAATGCTACTAGTATAATTTTGTTATTCTAATAAGTTTATGGCCCTCAAGTTACTGAAGTTAGCTAAGTTCAAGTTACTAAAGGGTTGCTATTTTGGTTAAAGAAAGTTGGTATTTGTGTTGAGGATCCCACATCGCTCGAACATAACAAATGGTCAAGAGAGGCATCAATACAAAAGAAAATGCCAATCCTAAGAAAACAATACCTTCTTGGCCTTTTTATAACTAAGTAGTACGTATGGTTCTTTTAGTACGTAACTATAATTATTAGTTTGAATATTTATAATATGCATCATATTTGATCTTTGAGGTTATTTGTAGTAGAATAATCTCAAAAGGTCGTCTAAGGTTGCATTTTGCAAAATATTAAAACTTATTTAAGGAAAGTTAAAATTTTAAATTTTTTAACATGTGACCGGAGGTTATATTGTTAAAATCCATGATAAGAACTTCGAATCAAATGAACGGATAAAAAATAAAGTTGTCAAGTAAAACTTCATATCCAAGCAGTATTGGTAATATTGTTAGAATGTTTACAATTAGAATCGTCAATATTACATTAAGATAACTAGGTACCTAACGTTATCTAGTAGATAATTGCTTACTATTACATTTATTATGATAATCATAGGGATCTTATAAACTTAGAGGGGAGGGAGTAATAACGCAGAAGTCGCGTTATGGTCTAGCTGGAAGCAAAATCGTCCGATGTGGAAGCAAAGCAACGCCGTTAGGCGTTATCACCATTCCCTTCGTTCTTGTGTTGCAATGGCGTTTTCATTTACGTTGCTAGAGTAACGCATGTTATAACATAACATGGATCCAAGTTATGATACCCCATTTGGCGTTATCACATAACATAACATAGAATCGTAACGCCGAACCGGCTTTATTTGTTTTTTATTTTTAAAGTGGGTCCCAAAAAGTAGTGTTATTTGGTGTTATGATTACCTGGTGTTTTTTGGTGTTATGTTATTTGGTGTTGAAATGATGTGGCATTGACGTGGCGGTAAAATGGTGTTAAGGGGTGTTACCACTCCTTGTGCTCTTAGAATCGATGTGCCCACAATTCCTTAAGTGAGAGCAATTGTTGTTCCTTAAGCGAGCAATTGCTGTTTGGCTGCATAAAGAAGTATCAGATGGGACCCGGTGGATTAGTAATGATACGATTGTAGCCCATAAGCAACGCTGAAGGCGTGTTTGTTTAACATGAATGGCGTTTACTGTTTAGAGTTGTGTCGATTATCTTTTCCATCTTGTGTTGTTTAAAACCTCCAAGTCTCCATATGGATTATAAAGATAAAGATCAGTAGTATAACTCGATTCAGAAGAATAAGCTCGTTATGTGCAGACTCCTAATCTATTCTTTATAAATAATGTGCTTGCCAAACATCTAATTCAAATAAACATATTACTCCCATATTTCAACCAGGTTTCATGTTCTAAAACCATGTTACATAAAAGTTCACACAAAGTACCTTGTGTTACGTTCTTCCAATTTATCCACTGGAGACACTTAACCAGATCATGTAATATCATCAGGGCCGTCTATAGAGTAGTGCAAACGATGTCATTGCACACGGCCACCGCTTGACGAGGGCCACAAAACTCCATGCACTTCTACTATATATACATACAATACGAGGCTTGAGTTTAATTAGTTCACGCACAACTCATACATGTGTATTTTGTGTGTATGTTTAAAGGGCCTCTTTATGATCATGGCACGGGCCACCGAAATTCATGAGACGACCCTGGATATCACACGGGTTTAGTTCTGTGGGGGTTTTGACAAATCCATTAAAACACATCGATTACCTCTTATAATGAGTTAATCATGCATTGCTCAACAGAATTGTGAGGTATTTAAACTCTCATCAATTTAATCATGTGGATTCCAACAAAGAACATATAACTAATTCACTACTACATTAAATTTAATTATGGGTTTCTTCTAACTTTCTTCAATTCAATTGCGGATCATGACCGAACCTTACAAAAAGACAAAAGCACTTCATATATCTTATAAAACAAAAGCCTCGTAGCTGCTATTAATTTACACTTTAATAATGTCATTCTGTGATTCTAGCAAGTTCATGGCACTCAAGTTACTACGTTAGCCAAGTTCAGGGTTTGCTATTTTGGCTAAAGAGAGGAAATGGAGAAAAGAAAGTTGGTGTTTGTGTTCATCAGGATCCCACATCGCTTGAACATAAAAAATGGTCAAGATAGGCATCAATACAAAAGAAAAATGCCAATCCGTAGAAAAATAGTGCCTTCTTTGCCTTTTGGGCAATGTGGAATAACCAAATATGCGTATATTTTTTCTGTAATTGTAGTTTTTGTTATTTATTTGTCTGCTATGTAGTTTGAGCATGGGATTGTGTCCATGGCCATGAGCATTGAGCCAAAACAGGTATGTTAAGGATGTGTCTTAACTACTTTGTTTGTTTTGGGCTCCATTTTTGTACTTTGCCTTTGGGCTTGCTTTTCTTAATAAATTTACCTTTAAGAAAAAAAAAAATTATGCGTATTTTTTTATAAGTAATTATAATTATAATTATTAGTTTTAATATTTATATTATGATATGTCGTTACTGACTTCCTGGTTTTATTTGTAGTAGAATAATTTCAGGGTTATCATTAAACGCATGCCATAAAATATTAAAATTTTTTTATCTAAAAAGAGTGAATTTTAAAGCTTGTCTAAAACTTGATAGGAAGTTTTAATGCTAAGGAGCCAAAGAGCTTGACCTAAAAGCAGAGGCTCCTTTCATGTACAAGTATTGCTCCTTTCATGTACCTTTCATGTACAAGTATTGCAACTGAGACTGAGAGACAAGGGAAACGAATCTGCTCGGAACCGGTCGATTCCTGAGCCATTCGTTCTCCCCTCTCGGTTGGCCTCAATATTCTTGAAGGAATCCTTTAGCTACTAATCTAGCTTTGTATCTTTCTGCTGAGCTATCTGTTTATGCTTGATCTTGTAAATAAAACTCGTTATAAAAACTTCTAGACAGATGAACAAATAATGGTAGTTTATGTCAAGTAACTTGTGCTATGTTCTTCCTATTCCTTTTTCACTCACATTTAAAACTAATGTTGCTAAGCAAAGCTTTATTAATCAGTATCATATTCGTGTTAGCATGTTTATAGTTACAGTCTGAAATAATCAATAGTACGAGTAGATAACTAGGTACCTAAAGTTATTGATAAATCATAAGTATGTTTAAAACTTTAGAATCAATGTGCCCAGTGGCGGAACTTGAGCCTTTTTTCTGGGGGGCCCGGAATTGCTAAATTTTTAGAATTTTGTTTGTACATACAAATAACTGTCAAATAATCATATATATAAAAAAGAACCATTACAATAATTCAAGAATATTACGAGTACAAGTAATATACTTGACTTTTAACGCCTCTCAAAATATTTTAAGGAGTTAGAGTAATTTCTAGTTAAAGATAGAAAAGGTTAAATGTTACTGTATTATATAGTCCCTTACCCACGTGGGTGACCCCACATCCCATAAATTAATATTACTCCATCACTTCCTCTCTTCGAGATATATCTATCTTCTTCCTCATCAAAGTTCAGTAANGTAACCGTGATTTCCGACCTTTTGGCCGACTAATCCACAGGGTTTTAACCCACCGCCACACAGACTCAACTTTACTTTAATAAAATGTATTCACTAATTTACTTTAATAACCTCAACTTTTTTTTGGGGGGGGGGGGGGGAGGGCGGGACCTGCCCCTTATAAGTTCCGCCGTTGAATGTGCCTACACATCCGGAAGGTATGATCACACCTCATAAAGAAGTATCAGACAAATAAGCCATTTATATTTCTTTTTTGAATGGCAAAATGTATTAGAAAGCAAGGAAGAAGCAAGAAACTTCTCCTTGCCAAAGAGAACAATTACAAAGGATTAGAAACCTAATCATTCCAAGACATATGCATCTTAGAAGCTCGGGTCTTTAACCAATTAAACGACGTTAAGATAATTAAATCAAAAACGTCACTTCTTCTAATCGGATTGTTGTTGAACACTACCGAGTTCTGGAAACGCCAAAGGATCCAAATAGATGCTATAACAATCACCTCGAACTTTATCTTCGACTCACTTGATACTATCCCCAACTGAAATCGTTACGTCACACCATCTTGATATTTTTCTCCAAACTTGATTAGCCATTTATATGATTTGTGATCATTTGTTTCTACATGAGATATCATCGTTGTACTCATAAACATAACTCGAATTTTGTACTAACTTTCAATTTCCATACTTGATCACTCGTGCCTCACAAAGACGCGCCAACCAACTGGAACACAACTCCACTCATTCATTCGCTCAAACCGACTTACATCTCTATTAGAAAAATGCAAGTCAATGACCCATTCAAAACAAAATCCAAACACAAATGATCATAATTGGACTAATCTTAGACATGCGAGCAGCAAGTCAATAAAATCTCCTTTTGCGCCATTTGAGAATCAAGAAATATAGATTGTATACGGATATTCATCAGTTTACAACTTTACATAACCCAAATGTGTTCTTCCTGTTGGGGTTTTGACAAATTAATTAGAACTCGCAAGCATCCTCTAATAATAAGGTATTCATGCATGGGAATGGATCCACTAAGAAGAGAAAAGTAAATAAGAAGAATGAGAAATGTTTGTAGCCACACATTTCAAATAAAGAAGGAGAATTTCATGGGAGATGCATCTTATTTTATAGGTGTATCTAAAATGTGCGGCTGTGGTTACTTCTCATTCTTCTCATTCTACTTTTATTTCTCATTTGATCCTTACTCATTCATGCATTGCTTAACAAAACAATGAGGTGGTTAAATTCTTATCAATTTAATTATGGGTTTCAAACTTTCTTCAATTCAATTGTGGAGCATGACCACACGTTACAAAACTACAAAAGCACATCATATGTGTAAAAAAAAAAAAAAAAAAAAAAAAACCCTATAACTGCAATTAGTTTACATCTAAATATGTTAAGTAATTTCAGTAAGTTCCCACTCATGAGGCATGACACAAAAACGGAGTACCTCATTTTGCTAAAGAGATGAAAGGGAGGAACGACGTTTCAAGCTACTAGAGCGTGTTTTGGCTAAAGAGATGAATCGGAGGAACGAAGTTTTATCAATTGATGTTTGTGTTCAGGATCCCACATCGCTCGAATATACCAAATGGCCAAGAAAGGCATCAATACAAAATGAAATGCCAATGAAAAAGTGATTCATATCTTTGCCTATTTGTCAGTCATTATATGACAGCTAAATAGTATCATTTTGATATGTAATTACTAGTTTTAATATTTATATGTTACTTTCTGAACGGAATGGTTAGTGTATTATTAAACTTACATAGCTATTTTGTTTTTTAAGTGATTTATAAAATATTAAAATTTGTTTAAAAAAAGTTAAATTATTACCTTAATTAACATGACCGGTAATTTTAGTGCTAAAATCTGATAATGAACATGTCACTCTTTCTACTATATTTCAATTAGTTTTCATGTTCCAAAAGCATTTTAGATTGGCCGTAGATGTTCATATCAAGTACCCTGTCTTTATGCTTTTCCTATTTTTCAACTTCCAAGTTGTTAAGCAAAGCTTCATATCCAAGCATACTATTGTTATAAAGGTTGTTTGTGATTGCTTGGGGTGTTTGTAATTGCTTATTTTTTCTGCTTATATGTTTTCCAAGTCGTAGTCACCTCATCCAAACACTGGGTGCCTGTGTTTGTGTAAGAAGACAAAATTTTTAAGGGGCAAATTTTAGAGTGGCCAGTCGCTCAGAGGAGTGGGTTTTTTTGGACCCTTTTTGGTCGGTTTCTTGAAATGGCTCGAGCGACTAGCGAACTTTACATAAAATAATATTTATCGAAGTTTGACTATTTTGGAGGAAAATGACAAAATAGAAGGTCGCTCGAACTTTTAAAAGTCGCTAGTGATAAGTAGCACAAAAGGAACCCCTACTTTAGTCTTACACAAATGATTAGGTGTGGTGCCACATGTCGCATTTATGTAAAGTACGCTAGTCGCTCGGGCCATTTCAAGAAACCAACCAAAGTGGGTCTAAAAAAACCCACCCCTTTGAGCGACTGGGCCATTTGTAGAATTGCCCCAATTTTTAATTAGCAGTTGCTTATTTCGTACTAATTATAGTACATGAGACAAATTTACTTTGTTCTCTTAGAGCGCTGGGTATCATGGTGTCATGGCTTTAAGCCATGGTTAAAAAGTGTTGCCATGTCACCATGACACCACTTTTTCACATGGGCAGGATGGCACCAAAAACCCCATCCCTTGTTGGCACCAAAAAAGTAGTGCGATTTTTTTTTTAATTTATATATTTATTTTTTATAGAGACATATGGTTTTCGTGATGAAAAAAGTTTATGGGTTATAAATGAAAAATAATAAAAGTTTGAGGATTTGGGGATTAAACTTAATGTTTTGAACCCGGTTCGACCAGGGTGATTCAACCGATTGAACCGTTCCAGTAAATACCGGGTCAATTTAAACCGGGTCAACCCGACAGGTTTGGTCGAAAAAAAAACGAGTCAACCCACTAGGCTTGAAGCGTCTCAGGTCAACCTGGTTTTCAATGTGAATTAATAGTTTCTTTTTTAAACATATGTTTTCAACATTTCCTTTTTTAGTTTCAACTTTTCACTTTTTGATTTTTCCTTTATATATAGTATAGATAAGAAATAACAAAAATTAAACTTCATTAAATGAAACGATGAAAATACAAGTTAATATAAAGATACAATAAAAAAAATTACAATTTAGTTATTAAAGTTCCATAAATGCTCGCGAGGTCTTGTCAAAGCTTGGTGTGTACTCTTTTCTTCGGTTTTCCTAACATGTAACTCGCATAGTTCGGTCCAAGTTCGTAGAATATTCGGTTGTGGATCAATGAATATATCTATAAAATTAGTAACTTCGTAATTTTGATCTTGCAATATCATGGTATGTAATATTATACAACAATACATGAGTCTTCGTAGTGTGTTGATTTGGTAAGCACGTGCGGGTTGTTGTATAATTCCCCAACAACTTTGTAGGACTTCGAAAGCTCGTTCAAAATCTTTCCTTGAACTTTCTTAAACTCTTTTAAACTTTGATGTTTTTTACTCCTTGCAACAGAAAAAGTTTTGGCAGACACTGACCATGCTGGATAAATGTTGGCGGCTAAATAGCAACCTTTGTTGTATGTACAACTCCACCGGAGTTGTTTATCACACACACAACTCACACACAGATTCTCAACAACGTCTCGCAAAGACTTCTCCCAACAATTCTCCAGTCCACAACAAGTGACAGAAGATATCTTTCCACCAAAAGATGAAGTTTATTACACTCAACCAGAAGATATCTTTCCGGCTAACATTCCACCTGTTAACACTCCACCTGTGGACCACCAAAACAATCCGTTTGGACTCACTGAGGATGAACTCCGACTTCTTGACCAGGATGAGGAAGTCAGGAGAGAAACAGAAGAAAGAGAACTTCGAGAGGAAGCTGCTTGTATGGAGCAGGAAGCCAAGGAAGCAGAACATCTTAGGAAGAACTGGTTTGACATTATGGAAGCAAAATATTATGCTGGCGAGTTTAGGTCCTCTTCGAGTGAGGAGGTTTACAACTCAAATGATTCCTTTTCTTAATTTGTAGTTTTATTTTCATTACCGTATCGTAGTTTATATTAATCGTACTATGTATTTCGTATTGTCACTTTAATGTTTAATGTAAATTGTGTTTTAAGTGTTATGTTTTTATTAAATGAAGTATTAGTTTTAGTTTAGGGGTTGATTTTGAAAATAGTTGAGTTAAGGTTGAGTGATGATAAGGAGTTGGTTTTTTTGTTTTTTTTTTTTTTTTTTTTTTTTTTTTTTTTTTTTTTTTTTTTTTNCCTTTGATTTGCACACTCGATCACTCGCGCCTCACAAAGAGACGCCGGATAACTGGAACACAACACACTCATTCGTCCGTTCAAACGCGCTTTTATCTCTGTTAGAAAAATGCAAATCAATGACACATTTAAAACAAATTCAGACACAAATGATCATAACTGGACTAATATTAGACGGGTTAGCTACAAGTCGATTAATCGCCTTTTGCGCGATATCAGAATCTAGAAATCTTGATTACTGTAAAAAAATATTCAACAGTTTGCATAACATAAATGTGTTTTCATATAATGTAATTATTAGGAGTTTTTACGATATCAAAAAGCCGGCAGAAAGTCTTTTCCCCAAACTTTTTTTTTGTTTTTACAACACCTTTGAAATGCAGGTTTTGTATTTTGCTTCATTTTGCAGTCCTGGTTGATCGATGGTTTTTGGTTGTTATTGCAAGTGTTAAGTGCCTAATATTTTTCACTTTTGCTGATTTTATGGGTGCAACTTCTGATCTTAAAGTGTAAGTTCGTTCAATGCGGCTCCTAATACAAATTTTACGTTTTGCCAAACATCTAATGCATATGAACATATTACTGCTCCTTTATTTTAACCATGCTCTAAAGTCTAAAACCATCTTAGATGGAATTGAAGTTCATATCAAGTACATTGTGTTGGGTTCTTCCAGTTTTTCCACTCAAGACTCTTAACCAGATCATGTATTATCACGTGGAATCCAACAATTTAATTATGGATTTCTAACTTTTTTGCAATTCAATTGCGGATCATGACCGGACCTTACAAAACTACAAAAGCACTTCATATATCTTACAAAACAAAATCCTCATAGCTGCGATTAATTTTCATCTAAAAATGTTCGTATAATTTTGTTATTCTAGTACGGGTTAATATAAGAATATGTTACTAAACTTTCCAAAAAAAGTCGTCTAAGTTACTGAACTTTCATTTTGTTCACTTAGGTTACTGAACTTATAAAACATGATATTTGAGGTCACTGAACTTATAAAAATGTTTACTTAGGTTACTGAACTTATAAAAAACGACATTTATGTTACTTAACATATCCAAAAATATAAGATTAATTCACTTCTATCAATACTAAAATATGCTTCCCATAAGTTCAATAACCTAAGTGAACAAAATGAAAGTTCAGTAACTTAGGCGAACTTTTTTGAAAAGTTTAGTAATATATTTGTATATTAACCCTTCTAGTACAGTGCCAAAAAGAAAATTTGTGATTCTAGTAAGTTCATGGCATTCAAGTTACTGAATGGTTGCTATTTTCATTTTGGCTAAAGAGAAGAAAGAGAGAAAAGAAAGTTTCAAGATCCCACATTGCTTGAACATAACAAATGGTCAAGAGAGGCATCAATAACACCCTCTTTGCCTTTTTGGCTAGAATAAGTAATACACGTATTGTTCTTTGCTATACGTAATTATAATCTAATAAAATCATGTTTCCTGCTTTTACAAAATATTAAACTTTATTTAATAAAAGTTAAAATCTTTAGATTGTTTAAAACATGACTGGAGGTTATAATGCTAAAATCCTATTACAAGTACTTAGAAGTTCTTATAACAAGTTCATGTCAAGTAACTTGTGCTATTTTCTACCTGTTTTTTCAGTTAAAAATGAGAAGTAAAACTTCATATCCAAGCAGTATTGTGATATTGTCAGAATGTTTACAGTTACAATATGAATAATCAATATTAGATTAAGATAATCAGGTTCCCAAAGTTATCTAGATAACTGCTTTACTTAACACTTAAATATAACAAAAAGAAGCACACCATACAGTCTTTTATTATCTGTTTGCTGTGCCTGTTGCTGATTATATCTTTATTTTTCCGTATCAGAAAATTACTTTCAAGCTGCATGTCTAACATTTTTTAGTAGATGGTTTAAGAACTGCTAGCTGCAAAAAACGTTCCTCTCTACGATCCTACCTAACATGCAGATGCTTTCTCATTTTGACAAAACAAGATTCAATGTTAGATTGTGTCCATGGATTGATCCTTGATTTTAGTCATGTCTCTTGTCTCTATGTGGAACAAACGATGAAGTGACGAAACGTTGTTTTCTTGTTGATGTTCAAACTTGTTCATGTTCTTTATATTTTATTTAGTTTTCAAAGTAGAAAACAATGGATAGGAAGGGAGGAGGTGGCTGAAAAAACATGGGTTTAGTTGAAATTTTCAAATATATTATGTTATCTTAAATATTTTTCAAACTGCTTACAGTATTTTTGAAATCACAGGGGTCAACAAAAAAACTCATATAAACACACTAGTCCATTGTCCATTCCAGAACCACTCTATATTCACTCCTAGTTATTCTCTCCGTTCATACGGAAGGTATGGTATAATTATCTGCATATTATTTTTGTTCATTTATATATATTGTATAGTTTATAGTTTATGTTTATTTTTGTTGCTGATATTTTACTCAGTTTTTTATTATGATGCTGTGGATCTAGTTACTGTTATGTGATGTTATATTGATCATTTTTTATGTATTTGAATGATTAGGTTAGGTTTTGAAATGATTGTGAGATGTTAAGTGTTAATATTGCTGAATTATGACTCGATTTTGTGCATGTTACTGTAGATCTTTTTTTGGTATTTATCAATGGTTTGATCGCTTATGAAAGGCGTAGTGTTAATTTTGCTGAATTTTGACGCATTTTGTTGCGGTTGGGTCGTTTTTTTCTGAATGATACATGTTAGGTTAATTTCTGAAATGATAAGTGTTACTTTTATTTAGCTTAAGTATAACGCGGCTACATTGAGATGATAAGTGTTAGTTTAGCTTAATATTATATGCAATTTTGTTTGTGCTGTTACGGATCTGATTTTTGTTATGTAACGTTATATTGATTGTTTTTAGGTTAGGTTTTGAAATGAGTGTGATATATTATGTGTTATTATTGCTGAATTTTGAAGCTATATTGTGCATGCTAATGTAGATGTGTTTGTTTAGTATGTTTTGTTGTATCGCAGTGCAATCGTTTTGTATTTCAATACCGCTTGTTAGTTTAGATTTTAACGCGATTTTGTTTATGATTTGTTGATTTGTATGTGATGTGTGTCACCTCTTATCAGTTTGATCTTTTTTATTTGAATAGTTTTTATGTTATATTTGAAATGTGAAATGCAAACATTGAGTGTTTGTTTAGCTTTATAAATTCCAAGAGTTTGCTCTGCTATGTTGATTTCTGTTCTTGCGTTCCATTCACATTTCTATGACAATGCTTTGATAACTGTAGTTTGAAATTGGCTCCATAGGTTGAATGTTTTTTGCGTTAATGTGAGATAAGTTACTAGTTGATGGCTCAAAACAATCTTTTTAATAATTAGTCAAAGTAAATGTTTGGTCCTCATTCAGTGAGACAATGATTTATGTTCCAGCTTTTGTGCGGCTCTATTACTATTGGAAAATTGTCATATAGACAGATTTTAGCTTAAATAGTGAATAAAGGATTATCTAATACTCCGTATTGTCTTATTTGTTTAGAGGATGTATTGCCTGTGCCGACATGTTATTACTATAGAATATAGATAAACCGTAGATAATTTTGAACCGTTTAGTATAACGTTAAAATTTTACAAGATTGACCAGCTGTCCCAGTCCTTTGTAATATCTCTAAATTACATTTACTTTGCCTGATCTAGCTATAGACATTGAATAACAACAAGTTTTAGAAATAGTTGACTGAACCTTGAACCATTGATCTTTTGCTTCTTTGATCTGATGGTTAGTAGTGCTCTAATGCCTTCTTTAACAATCCTAAATGTTTTATCTGCAGGGTATTGTTTTCAACACAATGACTGATCAAAACCAGCATTCTGCAACTGCTAATAAACTAGCAAACCAGCTACCCCTTTCTAAGGATATTCGATTTCGTTATGGTACAATCCAAAGGCCAGCTGCAACTCAGAAGCAGTTTACTTATGGGAATTACACAAATGCAGCATTTAGTTATCCCGTGACAGAGGAACTAATAGCTGCAAATTACTCGCCTGTTTTTGTTCAAGCTCAAGCTCCAGCTGAGAAAGGACTTGTTGGTTTTGCCGTTGATTTTCTTATGGGTGGTGTTTCTGCTGCTGTGTCCAAAACCGCTGCTGCTCCAATTGAGCGTGTGAAGCTTTTGATCCAAAACCAAGATGAGATGCTCAAGACTGGACGTCTTTCTCAACCATACAAGGGTATTGGAGATTGTTTCTCTAGAACGATCAAGGACGAGGGGTTTGTGGCGTTGTGGAGAGGAAATACTGTTAATGTCATTCGTTACTTCCCTACTCAGGTACACTATCTCTTCCTTTCTGTTGTTGGATAATCATGTGCTTAAGTTTACTTTCTCATTAGTTTTTCGATAAAATTTGCAGGCTCTTAACTTTGCATTCAAGGATTACTTCAAGAGTTTGTTCAACTTTAAGAAAGATCGTGATGGTTACTGGAAGTGGTTTGCTGGCAACCTTGGGTCTGGTGGTGCTGCTGGTGCTTCATCTTTGCTCTTTGTGTACTCTTTGGATTATGCTAGAACTCGTTTGGCTAATGATGCTAAGGCTGCCAAGAAGGGAGGGGCGAGGCAATTCAATGGGTTAGTCGACGTTTACAAGAAAACTCTCAAAACTGATGGTATTGCTGGGCTATACCGTGGATTCAACATCTCGTGTGTTGGTATCATTGTGTACCGTGGTTTGTACTTTGGAATGTACGACTC
>LBNU01019994.1:0-18472 GCA_014162995.1 Artemisia annua
GCACATTTACACACACACACACATTTATTCCTACCAACCCTATACTTACTCTCACACCGGAGCTTGGTCCTGGGATAAACACCCGGGGCGAGGCTAACGCGCTTATTGTGTTCGCAGGTTCTAACCTTGACTAGCCATCATCCGAAGGACTTCACAAAGACCTTCGTAAGGTGACAACATTTTACTCAAACAACGTTCATTCACATAAATAAGAAAGTTTGGGTCTCGCAGTAGACCCCACAGTTTTGTTTATGAGAAAACATAACGAGTCATGTTCGTACAAACTTGAGAGAATCTCAAATTGGAGTATTTTATGTGCGGCCTCGTCCTTAATTCATACTTCATCATATGAAGGGGTTAAGTTTCGGTCTCATGCGAATCATTATCCATTTCGTTTCATTTCCAATTTGGTTCAATCTAATTTGTAACCATTATCTCTAACGAGACGTGAACCAACAACTTTAGGTTTATGTGTCACTTGGCCAAGAGGCCATTGGTCATTGGATCCAAAATACAGTCAGCCCAATTCGTAACAATTTGGTTCAATCCAATTAGTAAAAATATGGATGCTCAAAAGTCAAAACAATTTCCTTGTGAAAATTCTCTTACAATATATCATTACATCTGTTCTGGAAAGCATTCAGATGTGTTGGGTATAACAAGATATTCTACGCGAAATACATAACTAAATGGAAATTTTTGCTCGAATCAATTACCAAAATGTTTGAGGGTCGTTCATTATCCTTTTTAAGACTGAAATAGATTTAAATCGCAAAACATTAATTATCAGTTTCAGTATTTTTCTCTATGCTCGGTTGGTCCCTGTGTGATCGTTCATTTGTGGTTGCACGCCTTTGGTGATTATTTAGGTTTGGTCGTTTGGAGGAGTCGAAATCTTCAGGAAATATATTTTTATAGGCTACTTAGTTGGCTGTCGTTAACAAATACTCTATATAGTTTTCCATTACTAATCAAGCCAAATAAGATCACACTGAGGTCTCACCTTTTTCTATGCTTAAAAAGCCCAAAGCTATGGTTATGTAGTCATGTAATTTGTTTGAAATAAAAAATACTTACCCGGAAACTTTTGGTTTGTGGTCATACTGAGTATTAGGCTTACATAGCTTTAGTTGAAGCATATAATCACACTTTGTTAGATAATTAAATATGCTAAAAGTTTTTTAAGTTGAAAAAAGAAGTTTCTTTTATTTTTTTTAGGTAAAAGGGATGTTTCACCCTGGTAAAATAAGTTTCTTTTATTCAACATATGTGTCTCCATCATATTACTTTTTTTCATAGGAGATTACAAAGGATTTATTTTGGCATCTTCGTTTCAAATACTCCAACATGCTTCCTTTCATGGATAATGACATCGAAGGAAAGCTGCACCAACAGATATAGTCAGTGTAACAAGTCAAAAAAAAAAAAAATCCATTTCTTTTGGTTTGTCATACTTTACATTGGCTATCATTTTTTATTTTTTATTTTTTTTCCTTCTTTTTGAACATGGCTATCATTTTAATTGAAGCAACAATTTTTACTGAAAAAATGCAGACCGAAAAGTAACTTACAAGGATCCGTGGTGGCTGGGGTTGCGAAACTTGTATCACATTCACCAGTGGCCCTGTAGTTAAGATTAATAGCATATGATCCATGATTATAAATATTATCCGGTTCAAAACATGACCCTCCTGGCATGATCGGTTCGCATGCGAGATGCAAACATACATCGTTAATAAATTGATTGAGCCGGTCTTTAGAGGCACCAACTTGAGCAACACACCATGTTTTCCCCTGTACAATCGCAGGAGAAAAAAATTTAATTTGTTTTAAAACAAATATACATCAAATTAGAGACTAAAGTACAAGAATCGTGAACAACTTACTTCAACATATGTAGAGCACAAAATGAGAAAACTAAGGAAGCATAATGAAAAGATTGTTGTTTTTGCCATTGATGTTCTCCGAGTTTATAAAGCTTACAATTGTAAATATGTTTGAAGATTGTGTATATGCTTAAACAAATGTTCTTTTATAGTATATCAATGTTTGTAAATCTTTAATGAACTTAAAATGAAACTTGTTTAGCATTTGACGTTTCTTGATCAATAAATGCAATTAATAATATGTCAGGAATATTGACTTATAACCAGAATATCATTGCTAAAGCCTCTTACAATATCCTTTTATTAATCTTCCTACACACAAAAATATTATATATAATATGTTCATTCTCTCTCTACATCAAAACTGTCAGTTCTTACACTTGTAATAATCTTGTAACTAGGAGGATTATAGACACATCAAGTAGGATGATTTATCATTTTTCTAACCAAAATGCTTGTAGTCGTACTCAACAATTTTTAAGAACACATGAAATTTATTTTGATTATTATTTGAGGAGAGTTATTTTACATACCAAACTTTTCTTACATATCAAGGGACTCATCCCCACCATTCATCTAAAAAGAAATCAATGTTTGAGATTAAAAGCATTTTAATATTTCACTCATTTTTTATAATTTAAATATCTCTTAAACCGTAATCGTTAAACGAAATCAATTACACCATCAAAACGAGCATTTAATTATCTTTCTATAGACGGGTACTTTGATATACTTTCGGAAAAAAAAATAGTTTTTTTCACATTTTTTATCGTTTTTTTTTTTCGTTAATAAAATTTGCATGAAAAAATCACATGTGATATTTGTGTTAAATCATATATGATATGTAATATCACATGTGATATTAATGTTAAATCACATATAATATGTAGTATCACATATGATATGTAATATCACATGAATCATATATGATATGTAATATCACATGTGATATTAATGTTAAATCACATAATATGTAATGTCACATATGATATATAATATCGCATGTTATTAATGTTAAATCACATATAATATGTAATATCACATATGATATATAATATCACAAGTTATATTAGTGTTAAATCACATATGATATGTAATATCCAAGGTTATAAATAGTGTGAGGCGTGGCGTGGCGGCATGGTCAAGCCTCAAGCCTTAGCGTCAGGCGTAGCGGCATGGCGTCTTTAAGGCGTGAATTAAGGTGACAAAAAGTATTTATAGATTTATATTATATTTCATTAGTATATCTTATTTTAGAGAGAACTGCAAAATACATCCCTGTGGTTTACAGGTTTTTTCATCTTACATCCCTGTCAGAAACTTTTTGCAAGATACATCACCCTTAGGCAAACGTTTGCCACCATACATCCCTCGTTTACAATGAGGACTAACGGTGCAATTTTTTTCTCTGTTATCTCTTAACGAGACAGAAAATATTACACCGTTAGCCTTCGTTAGTCAAACGTTTGCACCGTTAGTCCTCATTTTTAGTTTTTTTTCCGTTTTTTACATTTTATCCCTTTTTTGTCAATTTTTTCTGTTTTTTATACGTTTTATCAGTTTTACGTTTTTATCCGTTTTTTGTACGCTTTATCCTTTTTTGTCAGTTTTTCCCTTTTTTGTACATTTTATCAGTTTTTTTTACTTTTTATCCGTTTTTTGTACATTTAATCCGTTTTTTGTCAGTTTTTTCCGTTTTTTGTACGTTTTATCAGTTTTGTTTAGTTTTTATCCGTTTTTTACGTTTTGTCCGTTTTTTGTCAGTATTTTCCCTTTTTTGTGCGTTTTATCATTTTTTTTACGTTTTTATCCGTTTTTTGTACGTTTAATCCGTTTTTTGTCAGTTTTTTTCCTTTTTTTGTACGTTTTATCAGTTTTTTACGTTTTAATCCATTTTTTACGTTTTATCCGTTTTTGTCAGTTTTTTCCCTTTTTTTACGTTTTATCCTTTTTTTACGTTTTATCCGTTTTGGTCAGTTTTTTCCCGTTTTTTATAAGTTTTATCAGTTTTTTACGTTTTTATCCGTTTTTGCCATTTTTTTACGTTTTATCTATTTTTTGTACGTTTTATCTGTTTTTTGTACGTTTTATCCATTTTTCGTAAGTTTTATCCATTTTTTATCAGTTTTTTTCAATTTTTACGCATTATCAGTTTTTCACGGTTTTATTCGTTTTTTGTACGTATAAAACGTAAAAAAAAAACTGAAAAAAACGGATAAAACGTAAAAAAAAAATGGATAAAACGTACAAAAAACGGATAAAACGTACAAAATACGGATAAAAACGTACAAAAAATGGACAAAATGTAAACAAAACTGACAAAAAATGGATAAAACGTACAAAAAACGGATTGAAACGTAAAAAAACCGATAAAAGGTTTAAAAAACGATAAAAACGTTAAAAACTGACAAAAAAACAGATGAAACGTACAAAAAACTGATAAAATCGTAAAAAAAACTGATATAAAACGGATGAAACGTACCAAAAAAGGAAAAAACTGATAAAACGTACAAAAAACGGGAAAAAACTGACAAAAAACGGATAAAACGTACAAAAACGGATAAAAACACACACAAAACGGATAAAACGTAAAAAAACTGACAAAAACGGATATAACGTACAAAAAACGGATTAAACATAAAAAAGCGATAAAATGTTCAAGAAACGGATAAAAACGCAAAAAACTGACAAAAAAGGGAAAAAAAAACGTTAAAAAAACTGATAAAAACGGATGAAACGTACAAAAAATGGATAAAAACCTAAAAAACTGATAAAACGTACAAAAAACGGAAAACAACTGACAAAAAATGGATAAAACGTAAAAAAAAAAACAGATAAAAACGTTAAAAACTAATAAAACGTACAAAAAACGGAAAAAACTGACAAAATACGGATAAAACATAAAAAACGGGAAAAAAAAACTCAAAAAGAGGACTAACGGTGCAAATGTTTGGCTAACGAAGGCTAGCGGTATAATATTTTCAGTCTCGTTAAGAGATAACGGAGAAAAAAATTGCACCGTTAGTCCTCATTGTAAACAAGGGATGTATGGTGGCAAACGTTTGCCTAACGGATGATGTATCTTGCCAAAAGTTTCTGACAGGGATGTAAGATGGCAAAACCTGTAAACCACAGGGATGTATTTTGCAGTTCTCTCCTTATTTTATATACATCAAGTTTACAAAAAGTGTTATACATAAGCAATAAAGTCAAGAAACTCTCTTTACATTTGTAATCTTCATCAAATACTAGTAAACCCCTAAATGCCAAATACCAGTAAACCTCAAATATGATGCCCAAATTCCAATTACTATTAAATCCCCTAAACGTCTCAAATACCAGTACACCTTATCGCGCGTTATCGCACCTCATCTCATGCCAAGCGTTAAGACGGCGCCTTGGTCTATTGCGTAGCGTGGAGGTGACGCCTCGCGCCTTTGCGAGGCCTTTGCGGCGCCAAGGCGCGCCATTTAGAATAGTAGTAATATCACATGTGATATAAGCATGGTTCTAAATAGCGCGCTATAGCGGCGCCATAGCGTCGCTATAGCGTGAGGCGTGGCCTCCACGTTACGAAACATGCCAAAGCGTCTTATCAAGGCGTGGCGTGCAATAAAGCGTCATATAGCGTGATATAGCGCGCTATAGCGCGTAGCGTGGCCCCTTTTTTTGAAGATTTTATAATTTTTTTTTTTTTTTTTTTTAGATTTATTGGACTGAGCTTATTTACAAGTATTTATTTGGGCTTAGTAGCTCCATAACTCAATTTTAAGCATAGTAGCTAACTAATATTGACAACTCTATAAATGTTTTGCCGCTTTGAATCACGCCTTAAAAACGCTATAACGCAACGCCTCACGCTAAAGCTTGAGGCTTGGCTATGCCGCTACGCCACGCTTCACGCTATTTATAACCTTGGATATAAGTGTCACATATGATTTTTTCATGCAAATTTCAGTAACGAAAAAAAACGTGAAAAACATGAAAAAAAATAATTTTGTCGAAAATATATCAAAGTGTCTATCTATAGAAAGACAATTAAATGATCGTCGTAACGGTATATTTTTTTCGCTTAACGATTAACGGTTTGAAATATATTAATATTTGAAAAAAATAATATGAAAGTTGGTTTTTTCTAAATTGTTGTGATTAATCTCATGCATTAGATCAAAAAAAAAGATGCAGGATGGAGATTAATCCCTTGATTATGTAAAAAAAATTGGTGCTCAAATAATCTTAAATCTTAATATTAATGTTTCATATAATAATTTCGGAAATAACATAGAAAACTATATCTTTGATAGAAACCAAATACACTAGACAAATAAGAGAGCGTTATATTGCCTATGGCAAAATTAAGTCATCCAATAGACTAATCAAAAGTCAAAATTGGAAACTCATTTTATTGAAATTGCTTTAAAAAAATAATAATAATAATAATAATAACAACAATAATAATAGAAAAATAAATAAAAAAGTTAAGTTATAAAGGGTTATGTATCGTTATATTCTAGTTATTCAATAAAATTATATTCAAGCCAAAACTTAAAAAAAATCTAATATAAATCAATATATTATGAATTTAAATGTAAAATTATCAGTATTCATCTTAATAAGTTTATAAGTTAATAGATACAATACATAGACTTTATATTAAATAAAAAACATTATTTATTTTATTATTATTATTATTATTATTAGTAGTAGTAGTAGTAGTAGTAGTAGTAGTAGTAGTAGTATCATAGTCATTAAATATAACATTTTATTTTTAATAATAACGGAACCACATAGAATTTTGAGTAAAATACATCGTTTGTTCCTGAATTTCCACAAAACATCGCCATGGACCTTAACTTTTCAAAATCGTCGTGTGGCGTCAAAAACTTGGGATTTTGAGGCCGATTGCGTCCCTCGGCCCGTAATATGAACAGTAACGTCCCGTTATATTTTCCAAAACCCCGTTACATAACTAGTTTGGAGTGTATTCTTGTCTTTTTACCTAGTCGCATTTTTCTCTCTCTCTTTGTGTACTTCCCAGTAGACGTCTAATCCTTTTTCCCGCCATTATGTTTATTATAAGTAGCCCAAGTACTCATTGCTCCCCAAACTTGTTTTGGAAGCCTACCCAAAAAAACCCTAATGCAATGTCACTCACCAAATCTAATAATTTAAGTAAAAAAATCAAGAATCGCAAACCTTGGATTGACATTATAGCAAATCAGGGATGAACCTTACTTTGATAGCCAAGAAGTCGAGAAAAATTGGGCAATGAGGCAATATGGTTAGTGTTTTTGTTGATAATCGTTTACAAGCATATGTTTCTTAGATTGTTTTATGGTATTTCCCTTTGTTGTTAGAGAATGGTAACAGTGTTTTGTTTTGTGTTTCAACAGCAGATCGACCTGGTGATTTTAGCATGAGAGTTCACCACAATGGCTTATTCAAAAACTGGCCAAACAGGATATACGAAGGAGGTAAGCAATGTCAGGTTGATTATGTTGGAATTAATGAGATTTCGATTGACGAACTTGATGCTCTGATGACCCAAATCGGTTATTCAGAAGTCGAAAACAATTACTACTATTTTGTTAAACCTGGTATGACATTGGACGATGGCTTATATAGTTTTCGCGAAGCTGTCAATTTAGACTTGTTGAAAGAAGTTGTGGAACAACATAAGCTGATAGATGTGTTTGTTGAAATAGGCAAGACTAGGTTAGACTTGTCTGAGATGTCCCCACAGTCTATTAAGACTGTATTTTATGAGATGGATGAACCTAGTAGAAAAATAGCTCGTGCTGCTATTCAATCGTGCTGCAGACGTTTGGTTCTAGATGACATAGATAACGACCCATTTATGCAACTTACGCAACTACCTATAGATGTCTCATATGTTGGGGAATCTAGTGACTTGCCACACATTGAGCCCGGTTTTTCAAGTCTTGACATGTCTACCTTTGCAAGCCAACCTGTTGATAACACTGAAGGTCCATTAGTCATTATTGATAACGAAAATAGTTTTCAGGAACCTGATAGTTTTGGTGTCAGTGTGTTCAAAGTGACTAAGGAAAAGCCGTTGCAGAAAGTAGTGAGACCACTAGTTGATGGCATTAACAACTTTGAGGAACCTGATGTGGAAGTCAATCTATTCCAAGTCAATCAGGATAACCAGTTACAGAATGTAGGAGGAGAACCTATAGAAGAGGAGGGTGATGTTGATATCACTCTGTTCCAACAGAGTGATACTAGTCACTTACTCAATGTAGGTGATGAGACAATTGAGGCAAATGAAAATAATGTTACTGAGGAGAATCATGTAGAGGTTGCTTTGGTCCAACAGAGTCAGAGTCATGAGTTAGGCAATGCAGGAACATCTACTAGTATAAGTGATAACTTGAATTTGGAGACTCAAATACCTGTGTTGGATGATGCTGCATTTTACACTGCTTATGCTTCTGAATCAGACACACTTAACCCTGGGATGCCAAAGGTTACGCCAGATTCTGTTGATGATGCTGTTGTTGAAACTTCCTTTTATTGTCATCAATCCTTTCCTAGTGCAAAACATGTTAAAGAGAGGGTAAGAGAGCATTCCATAGAAACAAGAAGGGAGCTGCTATTTCTTAAGAATGACAAAAAAAGAATTAGAGTCAGATGTGTGGGCTGTGTTCCCCTATCTGGCCCAATTGCTACTGCTGGACTAGGTATAGGCCCAGTTAGAGGTCCATTAACAAGAAGGGCTTTGGAAGCATTAATTGCAGGTAAAAATGACCCTTCCCAAATTCTCTGCCCATGGTTGTTGCTTGTCGGCAGGGATGGAACTGAAAAAGGTGGTTGGACAGTGAGAAGATATAATGATCAACACACATGTTTGCAATCAAGGTCTCTCAAACATTTTGATCTCAACTTTATCTCAAAGAAAATTAAAGATAAGATTAAAACCAATCCAAGGATTCCTGTCAAGTCGGTTCATAGTCAGCTTACCAACGAATTTGAGCTTGAAGTCTCAATGCAGAAGGTTTTAAGAGCAAAAAGAATAGCAATCAGAGGCATTAGGGGTGAATTCAACCTCCAATTCAGCATGTTGAGAGACTATGTTCAAGAGTTGCAGAAGAGGAACCCTAATACGACAGTTGTGATTCATGTGGAACGGCCTGCTGAGGAAAGTCTTCCAACAAGAGAATTTAAGAGACTCTATGTTTGTTTAGGTGCCTTGAAGGAAGGATTTAAAGCCTATCAGAGACAGTTGTTGGGGATAAATGCTTATCCAATTGAGGGTCCTTTGAAGGGTCATCTTCTAGTAGCTGTGGGAATTGATAGCAACAATGGTATATACCCATTTGCTTATGCTTTTGCTGAATCAGAAAACACAATAGCATGGACTTGGTTTCTTCATTGCTTATTTGATGATCTTGATCTTGATGCAAATTCAGTCTTCACTTTTGTTACCGACATGAAAAAGGTACTCCCATCTACTTTAAATGCTTTGAATTTCCTATTTTTTAAAATAGACAGTAAATATATACGTTTTTTTTGTGCAGGATATTAAATCAGCATTAAGAGAAGTTTTTCCAAATGCGGAGCACAGATACTGTCTTAGAAGCATTCATGACAAAATGAAAGTTAATTGGCCAGGTAGGGCCTTCAAAGACCATCTTTGGAGATGTGCAATAGCCTCAACTGTTGTACAGTTTGAGAAATCTATGGATGCTTTAAAGACATTTAGTGAAGCTGCCCATGCTTGGTTAAGTCAGATACCACCAATCCATTGGTCAAGGTCACATTTCTCATGTAAGTCATCTAACTATGTAAATTAAGTTGTATATGTAAAGTAGTATGAAAGGTATAAGTAATACACCTTTATTTGTCTTGTTTTAGGGCGACCCCATTCTGATGTGTTACTTAATAACATGTGTCAAGTGTTTCATGAGAAAATAATTGAGGGTGTAAACAAATCAATTATTACAGCATTAAAATACATCAGGGAATATTGTATGAAGAGGATAATGCATGTTGCGACGGTCATTGAGAAGAGTGATGGGCCACTTACACCTACTGCACAACACGTGTTAGAAGGTACTAAGAAAGAGGCGATTAGGTATAATGTTTTATGGAATGGGGGAGATAAGTTTCAGGTAACTGGACCATGGGGAAACCAATGTGTAGTTAATATTGTAGAAAAGTCTTGTACTTGCAGAAGATGGGAGATTACAGGTTTACCATGTAAACATGTTGTCGCTACCAATTGGAATATGACTTTAAATAGACAAGAAGTAGGAGTTGTTGAAACATGGGCGCATCCTTGTTACTATCTCAACACTTGGGAAGCAACCTACAAACACAATGTCTCCCCCATAACTAGCAATGAGTGTTGGGAAAAATCTTCTGTCCCAACAACTATTGTTCCACCAAAGAGTCAACCAAATGCAGCTAACTCTACTAGTAAAAAAAAGAGTAAGGTTAGCTCCTGAAACTGAAGAGATTGTACACCTACTGCACAACATGTGTTAGAAGGTATTAAGAAAGAGGCGATTAGGTATAATGTTTTATGGAATGGGGGAGATAAGTTTCAGGTAACTGGACCATGGGGAGACCAATGTGTAGTTAATATTGTAGAAAAGTCTTGTACTTGTAGAAGATGGGAGATTACAGGTTTACCATGTAAACATGTTGTCGCTACCAATTAGAATATGGCTTTAAATAGACAAGAAGTAGGAGCTGTTGAAACATGGGTGCATCCTTGTTACTATCTCAACACTTGGGAAGCAACCTACAAACACAATGTCTCCCCCATAACTAGCAATGAGTGTTGGGAAAAATCTTCTGTCCCAACAACTATTGTTCCACCAAAGAGTCAACCAAATGCAGCTAACTCTACTAGTAAAAAAAGAGTAAGGTTAGCTCCTAAAACTGAAGAGATTGTCAAGAATGGTAAACTGTCTAAGGCTTGGAAGAGTGTAAGGTGTAGTGTTTGTGGCATTGCTGGACAAAACCGAAAAACATGTCTTGGCATTGCTGGAACCCAAAGTAGTCAAATTGGCCCTAAAAGGAAAAAATGTTCAACTGCTAAGGGAAACGGTAAAAAAGTGCCTCAAAAGGTTGCATAAAAAAAGACACATCCTACAAGTAACAAAGTTGCAGCAGATAAACAAGCTGAAGGTACAGGTGTTGATGAAAGTCAAGGTGTTGCAGTTGAAGATAAAGGTAATCAGGATGTTGCAACAGAGAAACAAGATGAATTTGCAGGTGTTCAATCTCAGAGTCAAGATCGACCTAGTGATGAATCCCAGTGTCAATCCCAACAGCAAGATCTCTCACAGTCTTAATCTCAGGTCCATTCAAGTAATGTGCAAGCAGTTTCTGTTTCATCCCATCGTACCACCAGAAGAGTGACTAGGCAGCAGGCTTTTGCAGGTGTTCAATCTCAGAGCCAAGATCAACCTATTGATGAATCCCAGTGTCAATCCCAGCAGCAAGATCTCTGACACTCTCAAGCTCAGGTCCATTCAAGTAATGTGCAAGCAGTTTCTGTTTCATCCCAGCATACCACCAGAAGAGTGACTAGGCAGCAGGCTTTTATGGATAGAATGATGCCCTCAACATAGGGCTTTCTTTATGTTATGCTAATGAAGTAGACAATATTTATTTATGTTAACTATGAACAACTTATGTGCTCTGATTATCATGCTTCGAAAAGTATGAAATTTTATGCATTTGGAATTATATCCAATTGCATTATCTACAGAACCATGTTATGTTTCTGAAATTTAATTGTGTCCAAAATATGTATGTCGTGTGCAACGTATGTTATATCTAACTGTATGACTGCATAATATGCTACTGCAAATTGATGCAGGTAAAACTAACCAAAACTAAAACTTCCAAAGAATGTTGACTATTAAAAGTCAATTACAAGCAAAATTTTAAGCATCTGCATATATACCCATAACGTAAACTCAGAAAAAGAACCAAACTTAATATACATGTTAGACATAATGATACTACCATTCAATATAATCTAAACTTAAAACATACTAGTACAAAATAGTTTTGGTTAAGGTTCTAACAATACGAAGGTGGCCTAACAAGTAATTACATTTCCACAAAACACAAAACACGGCCATCATACGTTGAAGCTAAAAAGTTAACCAAGTGCATAAACAATCAAGACCAGGTAAATCTTCCACTTCCACAAATCACCTATAGCAACTTCTAATCTTTCCTCGAGCTCATTTCTCCCCCTCAAAAGGCCTGGTATGATCATTCTTGAATGCGCACACATTTCAGGATCATACCATCCTATCCACCAACAAGAAGACCCCTAACCATTAATATGACATTGTTACAATGTAATATTCTACAAGCAAAATCAAGGTAATACAATAAATCTTAAGACGCACTTACTTCATCAGGACAACAATAGAACTGCCGCCCAGGGTTGGCCGATGTCAACGAAGTGCGTGTTATAGCTTGCTTACCACACCAGCAGCGTACCATATTGAAGGAGGAAAGGTTTTGGGGGAAAGATAAAGGATGATGAGTGACAATATAATTGTCACTCACATTAATATAGGGAACCGGGACAATCTACAATGGCTAGAAAATAAGTCGCTACAGTGAATGACGTTTTTGCCCTCACAAATAATACGTTACTGTTCCTATTACGGGTCGAGGGACGCAATTGGCCTCAAAATCCCAAGTTTTGGACGCCACACGACGATTTTGAAAAGTTAAGGTCCATGGTGATGTTTTGTGAAAAGTTCAGGGACCAACGATGTATTTTACTCTTCAGCAAAATATAAGACCAAGATTAAGAAAAAAAATGCAATTGAAAAAATCAAAAATCAAGATGGAGCAGGTATCATATTTACAATAATCAAACAATACTCACTTACTTATTCAAAGTTCACAACTCTATATTACTCTAGTTTGTTAATTTTTCATGAAAGGAATAATGGATGCAAATGAGAAAATAATGAAATTGGGGGCTAGGTTTTGCCTCTATAGAAACAATAGTTTGGATTTGTGATGAGCACGTGATTTACTTTTTTTTATATAACTCCTTTGTTTTTTTGTTCTTTTTTTGTTTTTTTATAAATTATTTTTCTACATGAAAGCCCGGAGAAATTTTTGTGGAGCTCATTTCCACTAGACACAGGATGGAAATGAGAGTGCAACAAATTACACACAAACTAATATCTTGAGAAATTTGATTTCTTCGCCTTTTTTTTTCTTTGGGTTACCAAACAGGGGATATGAGTCTATTTCTTTCTCCACTTTGAAATCTCCCTACCAAACACACCCTAAGTAAAATCTCAATGTAGAAACCAACAAAGAATAACTATTTTATTCCTTACGTTCCATCATTCTGAGCCCTAATATAAGATTTAAACGTTTCACGTTTTAAGGATTTTGTTAATATGTCGGAAATATTTTCTTCGGTGGTGACATTTTCCATTAGAATATTCCCCTTTTGTACATTATCCCGGAGTGACTCTATTCTATTTAATTACATGATTGTTAAGTTTATCTCGGCTTTATTGTGGATGATTTATATGTGTGTATAGACTTATGTCCTTGCATAGATCATGGCTACGTATTGATAGTAATTATTAGGTGACCATTTGAAATCTAGTTACTTGAATGATATAAGATACTTGGCAAGTAACCTTTAGTGGCTAGTACCATGACCATTGGCTTAGCAGCACTAAAAGTGGTAGATAATAGGATTTAAGATATGATCAACTATTACATGGTAACTTGCATAGTAATTAAGTGCTTGGCAAACACACAAAACATTGTCATATAGATTAGTTGAGGAACTTAATGGTCGGACCATGGATCAACCCATGACTGTGACCATCGACGTGGAATTCATGGAAAGAAGCTGTAGGGAGTGCCAACCGAATCACATCTGCATTACATAAGACTCATTGCAATACTACTGAATGGACATTGGACATACAATAGTGTAGTTAATTTGATAGAAGATTAGCATGGCAAGTACATCTTTATCTACTGATCGTTTCTCGTCTACTTAGTTTAATTTTCTTTTACTTATTTTCTGTTTTCAGTAATTTAGTAGCTAATTAATTAAACACGTGGATTAAAAGTTAGTAAAATAGTTTACTTTGATACACTTAGATACCCTCGCTCCAGCAAATGACATGGTACTACTGACTCTATACTATCACAAACGGTTACACTGCCCGTGAGTGTTGGTGAAGTCTACATAAAATTTGTTTATAAATATTAAAGCTAAATTCACACATCAACGGATGTTTGGTACGAGTGAATTGTTTGGAAAGGAATTGCAACAAGGAATGGAATCACATAAATAAGGAATAATCTAAAAGAAAGAAAATTGATTTCAGTGTTTGGCATGAAGCTAGAATTGAGCATTGAAATGTGATAGATATTTAATTTTCTTGTTTGGAACAAACAAAGAATAAAATCATGAGAATGTAAAACATATATATATTTTTTTATAACAAATGTAAATACAGTTCATACCACAATATATTAATTAGTTGCATATTTCTTCCCCAACTCCATGTTACCAGCTAGGGCTGAGCAAAACCCGACCGACACCCGAAAACCATCCCGATCCCGACGTCTCGAATCGTCCCGAATCCCGAACCGACCATACTCGGGTCGGGACTCGGTTTGGGTTTTTCATCTTGTCGGGATTCGGGTCGGGTCAGGAGTCGGGACGAAGTCGGGATTACAAAGAACAACCATACAAATCGGTTCGTTTCGGGATTCGGGACGATTCGGGCTAGATTCGGGTCGGGATTCGGTTAGGATTTTTAAGCTTGTCGGGATTCGGGCTTTGTCGGGATGGGTCGGGACGGATCGGGTTCCAGCCCGATGCACACCCCTATTACCAGCTCATGATCTTTTCTCTAATTATGATTTTTCACATTTTGTATGAGCTATACCTTTTGGAATATATTAATAGAATGCAAATAATTTCATTGTACATGTGAACAGATAATTTCCATTGTTTTATTTCTTCTAGTATCTTTATATATGGTTGAATGAAAAAGGCACGCAATACAAGAGTCATAAGAACACAAAAATTGAAGCAGAACATTGTTGTATTTAAAGACAAAAGTATTTTAAGCATTATAAAAAAGATCAAGGTTAATATACTTGTGGATAGTTACGCCATACGTTCATATTTGTTGAATTGAAACGAAGGTTAATATAGCATGCATATTTTCATATTTATTGTTAAATTAGAACCAATGTCAAAATTTATGAAGGTGACCTGAACATTAAGAGAATATGCTTGATGACTGAAGGTGAATTGGGGATGATCGTAATGTGAAAACCAAGGAGAAGATTGTGTTAGGGTTTTTGAGTTTTTCCCCAAATCAATAGCATGTGCCACTCACATGACTATGCCTTTTGTATTTCACAAAGCATTACGATTCTCAACCGGAAAGAGATGGTGAATGAGTTTTACCTACATGTGTTGATTCTCTGTATTCTCCACTTTTTTTTAGAGAATGGATTTGGTTGAATGGGAATCGTATGTGGATTCTTTATTTCCATTCTTTATGTCAACCAAACAAAGGAAAACAGCCCATTCCATTCTTGTGCATTCCATTCCATCATACCAAACATGTTTGGTACGAGTGAATCGTTTGGAAAGGAATTGCAACAAGGAATGGAATCACATAAATAAGGAATAATCTAAAAGAAAGAAAATTGATTTCAGTGTTTAGCATGAAGCTAGAATTGAGCATTGAAATGTGATAGATATTTAATTTTCTTGTTTGGAACAAACAAAGAATAAAATCATGAGAATGTAAAACATATATATATTTTTTATAACAAATGTAAATACAGTTCATACCACAATATTTTAATTAGTTGCATATTTCTTCCCCAACTCCATGTTACCAGCTCATGATCTTTCCCCTAATTATGATTTTTCACATTTTGTATGAGCTATACCTTTTGGAATATATTAATAGAATGCAAATAATTTCATTGTACATGTGAACAGATAATTGCCATTGTTTTATTTCTTCTAGTATCTTTATATATGGTTGAATGAAAAAGGCACGCAATACAAGAGTCATAAGAACACAAAAATTGAAGCAGAACATTGTTGTATTTAAAGACAAAAGTATTTTAAGCATTATAAAAAAGATCAAGGTTAATATACTTGCGGATAGTTACGCCATACGTTCATATTTATTTTTGTTGAATTGAAACGAAGGTTAATATAGCATGCATATTTTCATATTTATTGTTAAATTAGAACCAATGTCAAAATTTATGAAGGTGACCTGAACATTAAGAGAATATGCTTGATGACTGAAGGTGAATTGGGGATGATCGTAATGTGAAAACCAAGGAGAAGATTGTGTTAGGGTTTTTGAGTTTTTCCCCAAATCAATAGCATGTGCCACTCACATGACTATGCCTTTTGTATTTCACAAAGCATTACGATTCTCAACCGGAAAGAGATGGTGAATGAGTTTTACCTACATGTGTTGATTCTCTGTATTCTCCACTTTTTTTTAGAGAATGGATTTGGTTGAATGGGAATCGTATGTGGATTCTTTATTTCCATTCTTTATGTCAACCAAAGAAAGGAAAACAGCCCATTCCATTCTTGTGCATTCCATTCCATCGTACCAAACATGTTTGGTACGAGTGAATCGTTTGGAAAGGAATTGCAACAAGGAATGGGATCACATAAATAAGGAATAATCTAAAATAAAGAAAATTGATTTCAGTGTTTGGCATGAAGCTAGAATTGAGCATTGAAATGTGATAGATATTTAATTTTCTTGTTTGGAACAAACAAAGAATAAAATCATGAGAATGTAAAACATATATTTTTTTTATAACAAACGTAAATACAGTTCATACCACAATATTTTAATTAGTTGCATATTTCTTCCCCAACTCCATGTTACCGGCTCATGATCTTTCCCCTAATTATGATTTTTCACATTTTGTATGAGCTATACCTTTTGGAATATATTAATAGAATGAAAATAATTTCATTGTACATGTGAACAGATAATTGCCATTGTTTTATTTCTTCTAGTATCTTTATATATGGTTGAATGAAAAAGGCACGCAATACAAGAGTCATAAGAACACAAAAATTGAAGCAGAACATTGTTGTATTTAAAGACAAAAGTATTTTAAGCATTATAAAAAAGATCAAGGTTAATATGCTTGCGGATAGTTACGCCATACGTTCATATTTATTTTTGTTGAATTGAAACGAAGGTCAATATAGCATGTATATTTTCATATTTATTGTTGAATTAGAACCAATGTCAAAATTTATGAAGGTGACCTGAACATTCAGAGAATATGCTTGATGACTGAAGATGAATTGGGGATGATCGTAATGTGAAAACCAAGGAGAAGATTGTGTTAGGGTTT
Source organism: Artemisia annua (assembly GCA_014162995.1). Taxonomy (NCBI): domain Eukaryota; kingdom Viridiplantae; phylum Streptophyta; class Magnoliopsida; order Asterales; family Asteraceae; genus Artemisia; species Artemisia annua. The sequence continues at coordinate 17,307 of LBNU01019994.1, forward strand.
TTGAGTTTTTCCCCAAATCAATAGCATGTGCCACTCACATGACTATGCCATTTGTATTTCACAAAGCATTACGAGTCTCAACCAGAAAGAGATGGTGAATGAGTTTTGCCTACATGTGTTGATTCTTTGTATTCTCCACTTTTTTTTAGAGAATGGATTTGGTTGAATGGGAATCGTATGTGGATTCTTTATTTCCATTCTTTATGTCAACCAAACAAAGGAAAACAGCCCATTCCATTCTTGTGCATTCCATTCCATCGTACCAAACATGTTTGGTACGAGTGAATCGTTTGGAAAGGAATTGCAACAAGGAATGGAATCACATAAATAAGGAATAATCTAAAAGAAAGAAAATTGATTTCAGTGTTTGGCATGAAGCTAGAATTGAGCATTGAAATGTGATAGATATTTAATTTTCTTGTTTGGAACAAACAAAGAATAAAATCATGAGAATGTAAAACATATATATATTTTTTTATAACAAATGTAAATACAGTTCATACCACAATATTTTAATTAGTTGCATATTTCTTCCCCAACTCCATGTTACCAGCTAGGGCTGAGCAAAATCCGACCGACACCCGAAAACCGTCCCGATCCCGGCGTCTCGAATCGTCCCGAATCCCGAACCGACCATACTCGGGTCGGGACACGGTTTGGGTTTTTCATCTTGTCGGGATTCGGGTCGGGTCGGGAGTCGGGACGAAGTCGGGATTACAAAGAACAACCATACAAATCGGTTCGTTTCGGGATTCGGGACGATTCGGGCTAGACTCGGGTCGGGATTCGGTTAGGATTTTTAAGCTTGTCGGGATTCGGGCTTTGTCGGGACGGGTCGGTTTCCAGCCCGATGCACACCCCTATTACCAGCTCATGATCTTTCCCCTAATTATGATTTTTCACATTTTGTATGAGCTATACCTTTTGGAATATATTAATAGAATGCAAATAATTTCATTGTACATGTGAACAGATAATTTCCATTGTTTTATTTCTTCTAGTATCTTTATATATGGTTGAATGAAAAAGGCACGCAATACAAGAGTCATAAGAACACAAAAATTGAAGCAGAACATTGTTGTATTTAAAGACAAAAGTATTTTAAGCATTATAAAGAAGATCAAGGTTAATATACTTGCGGATAGTTACGCCATACGTTCATATTT
>LBNU01019998.1:3929-21738 GCA_014162995.1 Artemisia annua
AAAAATAATCATCCTCCACCCTTAGACCTTAATTAGAGTAGTCTTTAACCTAACGAACACTATTCCCTGTGAGAGAACGATCAATCCCCCGGTACTTGCCACTACACTATACTACATCGGTCAGGTACACTGCCTGGTGGGGATTGTAAGCCTCTTGAGATCCCATGAGAGGTAAAACAAAGTGTGTAAGCAATCCCACGCGCATCATAGTACAAATAAGGTGTTAAGATTTCATTGAGTGGTAGGACACTATCGTGTCTCTAGATATTTTCAATGAATTCTGGCGGTTTATCGAGTTTAGTAGGAAATTAATCTGAACATAACCCTAGTACAACTATTTCTAGTATTTCAAAATTTTAAGTCGAACATAGTTAGTCAGACTATGTTCCACTGTCCCTAGGTTAAATATAGGTGACTAGACTATATTTATCCGAGGTTCGATAAAATTTTCAAATGCCTAAATTAGATATACTTGTGATATGTCCGCTGCTTTTGAGAAAATGTCCACTAAGCAAAGGCGATGTCAAACCATTCAGTTGCAAGTCCCGCCCATACAAGACTTGTAACCTATGTTTTCACATTCCATTGCATAGAAGATAGTACGGGTAGATACATGTGGAAAGGAAGTTTTAAGTAATTCTAAAATAGTCCATACTGGGCCAGAATCACGAACCATTCTCAATGAAAGTTTCAGAAGAGAATTGTGATGAATGTAGAGAAAGTTGCTGAACTTCAGCTTTTGTAGATGATGAATCAGTTTTTCCTTTAGAAATCCTATATCTTGTATTTCCATTAGGGAAATCTATAGACTGTGACGGGTTTCATGTAAAACAATTATGTAAGGTTTATTAAGATAATTTGTAGAGTATAACTTACAATATCTGAGAAATGGGAGAGACGATTGTGCAATTTACAATGTCTGAGGAGTAGATTAGACCATTGTGTAACTCACAATGTATGAGAATTGATTAAGACCATTGTATCACACAATGACTGGATAAATAAATGAGACCACTATTTCATTTACAGTGTCTTGGGGATATAATTGAGACCACTGTAGGACATACAATGTTTAAGGATGTAATACAGACCACTGTAAGACTTACAGTGTCTTGAAAAATAAATGAGACCATTGTATAAATTACAATGTCTAGGAAATAGGAAAGACCATTGTAATCAGTTACAATATCTTGGAGGAAGTTTTGTAATCCTAAAATGCACGAGTAGATACATGATGGGAAAATATGATTGTGCCGTAATGCCTTTAGGATAGGCATACACAAATATGTTTAGTCCATTGTTTAGATAAAATGATTGAAAATATATCGAGTGCATATATCAATATACTAGTATGTTTGTGAAGCATAACATGCCTAAAAGTCACATAATCGTCTGGAGGATAGAATGCACGGAGAGCGAAGGGCTATAAAATATTTTTGTGGAAAATCAGTTATAGTTTTAATCTCAATTAGACCCGTTTCTCTATAACTATAGCTCTGATACCAATCTGTAACACCCCCAATTTCGTGATACACAGCGGAATTCAAACTGGGTGTTACTTCATGGCACAATAGTTATAACAATAGAAAACGAACTCTAACTGATTCGTTTTAGAAGATTTATCATTCGAATTATATAAATACCAGAGCTTACAAAATGAGGTCCAAGATGGTTCCAAGTTTACAAATTACATTAAATGAGTTTTCAAATGATATTAAATATATAGCCCTCTTGAATATCTGTGCTCTTCCGTGCCAGCCTCTAAGATCATGGAACTGAAATACATGCTTAAAACTTTCAACACAAAAGTTGAGTGAAATTCATAGAGTTTATTAAATGGTTGAACACAATATGTTTGTAGTGTGAGTTAATTAGACTCACACCAATGGTTGAAAACAAAAAAGTTATTATTGCATAATTGGACTAAGTCCTGTTTGTATCCTTATTCTGTGTATGGGTTAAGTTGTTATACACTCCATTGCGTTGAACATTGTCTGGTATTTATTACACTAAGCTCATGCAACCAAAACGTTAACGGGTTACCAAAATCAATTGGCGGATTTGTGCCCGGTAGGTATTCTGTCAGTATACCCTATTCAAATATAGTGCGCTTGATTGAACGTACTAGGCCAATAAAAACGGGATTCGTCAATCCCAATAGATCTATTCACAATATTCGTGCTCACTAAAGCTAGTGATTAACTGGTTCATGATAAGGGACTTATGTTTGACAGCAATGGTACTTAGTGACAATAAAACAATTGGATAAGCATAAAATTTAAAGGCATTGTGTTCAGTTGAAAATAATAACATGTATTCCCCCCAAGGGTTTGTAAAACAATTAAGTAATAGAGAGTGGGGCTATGAACTCACCGTGAGTTGGATGATGTTTATGGATATAATAAAATCGCTGGATAAGCCGGGAAAACCTCTACATGCAACCTAGAATAGAACGTTGCGACTTAGGTTGGAACAATGTCTAAGAAACAAAAGTGTGCCTATATATGTCTTTATATTGTTCATGATGTAGTACTTTGATAGGTTGTGTATGTCGTTATATAAAAACGGTTTATGAAACATGTTTAGTTTATATCTTGTACTACCGTTCGGGCCATCATAATTCAGAGGTCATGCAGTAAAGGTTCGAGGAGCTAGGACACTTTAATTCGTAAATCCAGTAACTCGTCGATCCGTTTTACTCAAAGGAACCCCTCACATGAAGCTCCCTAGTATTGTAGTGTTCGATAGAAAATATATGTTTTCGATCATAAAAAGTTACATGTCCGAAGGTCAAATTAACTTAGGAAAGTTTAATTTGAATAAAGATTGTTATATTTTATAAGTTTTCTTAAGTCTAGTACGGATGTGATATTACTTGCGAAATCTCATGGTCTATCGATGGAGTAGATCCAAATTGGTTGATTATGTTACGACTAACACTTTAGTTCATGTTTTCGACTTAGAAAGCCATAAGGTCTTAGCTGTAGCTTTGCCGTGACTTTGGTCATGGCTACCATGGTCTTGAGACTCATCCTTGGCCTTAGCCATGGCTGTGGTCTCTGCTTTAAGGTCATTAGACTTCTTGGTTTTACTTAGCCATAACCAATACATGGTCATTTGGGTATTAAAAAGGGGCTGTTAAGAATTTGAAGAAAAATATCACTCGTTATGTGTTTTCAGGGTTCGAGCTTCTTTGTTCTTAAACGAAAAAGTCGTTCCAGAAAACTTTCGTGTTTTAACTTTTTGATGAAATGGACCAGAAGTGCCTTGTTTAATTAGGTCAGAATGTCAGATCGTTTAATAGTAGCGTATCGGCAGTTTTGGTCTTTCCGGTTTAATACTTCAGTTTGCCATATCTTTTGACTCGTGTACTCGTTTTAGGTGATTCAAATTGCTTTGTTTTCCTTGTAAAGTCTTCTTTAACAGTAGGTAAGTGTCTAATATCATGGTTATACTATTTTGGTCGTGTTTCATAATATATGTCACTAGTTTTCATGTTTACTTGCATAAAGTTAACATATAGTTCTCTTAACTTGTTTTAAAGGTTATTGTACATCATGAACACAATATAAAGACTATATATAGCATAAATGAAGTATGAGAAGCATGTAAATGATATTGAGCAAGAGAGTGTGTTAGGGTTTCTTACAACTTTTGGCTTTCAATTAAGAAAGGAAATCAAAGATTAGAACTAGGACTTTGATTGAGCGATTTCTCCACACTTCTAGCAATCCTTCTACACTCTTGTATTCTTGAAGGACTTTGTGTTGAGATCTTAGGTGACTTGAATGGATTTAAATTCAAGAAGAATCACCAAAGATTGTAAGGATTGGATGTAGTGTACTTGTAGCTTGAATTCTTGAGATAATACTTGAAGTATAAGATCAAATGAAGAGAGTTTGTGTTGTTTATGGTGGTGAACGACCAAAGGAGGAGGGGAGGGGGTTTTGTAAGGCCTAGAGGAGGTTAGTTCGTAAGAGTACATGGCTTAGAATGGAACACATGACCACTACATGTAAGTTTTAGTCTTTTTAAGGCTTAAAATGATACACATGAGTGATCTAATGGTTCCATGGTTCTCACCAAGCCACCAAGATCATGGTGAATCACCTCTTGTTCGTTCCATATGAGGGGGAAGTGACTAGATGGATAAACTTGGTATTATCTAGTTTACGGAGTGAGTTTTGGTCCCGTTAATCGTTAACAGTAAGCCGTTAAGTCACGAAACGTAAAACCGGGTATCGTAAAAATATGAAACATGTGAAAATGATTAAACTTATCAATATACTCATTATTATCTTATAAATATGAGTGATAAGTTTAATGGGTTGCGAAAACGCTGTTAACGCTGGAAACGTAGGTTTAAAATGCGTAAATCGCGTAAAACGCAAATTCGGAAAAATGTAAAATTCCAAAATTCTTGAGAATGTCACAGAAGGTGAAAAACTTATATTTCTCTTGATTGTAATGTTGTGTGGACATATCGGGATGCCTAAATGACGTTTAAACCTTAAAGTAATTCTCAGACACGGTTTCGTGATTTTTGCAGAAATGATCCGACGAGTGTCAAAATCTCGGATTATCATTAAAATAGTTTAACTTACAAGAATGTGAAATAAAAATTTTGGAAATGAATAGTGAAAGTGAATAGTAAAAATGAATAGTAAAAATTTGAGAATGAATAGAAATCGTGAAAATGCGAATTGTTACAATACCTTTAGAGAATCAATCATAATTCTATCAAATACTCTATATAAAACCCGTTGCCAAACACCCCTGTTATTACACCATTATTGAGTTGCTGATTTCCAGAAGTTGGGGACGATATTTGGATTATCTCAGAAGGGTTTGGGAATTGTGTTCAAGTTAGAATCATTACCTTGATTCTCGGTTTTGGATTAGTCGGTTATTTGGTTATTCGATCTTTTGTTCTCATAATACTTCCATTTGCGGATTATTGGTATTTCTATATTAAATTTATGCTTTTATTTACTGAATTTATAAGTTTGATTATATGTGCCATGTGTTCTAATATGGAGTAGTTGCTTTATGTTTGTTTGGGTATTTGTGACTTTGATGTGGAGCATTTGGAATTGTGTTATCATTTCATTTATTGTATCGGTTGCAACAAGTCTATAGACGAAAGGATTCTTGTTAATTATCGATATCTATACTTGTCACATCTTTGACTAGCATTATTTGTGATTTGTGTTATCTTGATATGTTAAATGATACTCATGGTTCTAAACACCCCATATCACTGTGATCATTGCCGAGACAAACTCATTTAATCCATTGTTTGAACCATATCATTACTCTAGTCGTAATCTTGATTAATTACACGTTTGGTTAATTTGATAAGTGACAATCATTTTGACCTTAGCACCATTTGTAAACAATCTGAGAAAACTACAATCTCTTGGGACGACCTGGACTTACCTAGGCTATATTACACTCGAAAGGGTACACTACCCGTGTTGTGTCTTTAGTCGATTAACCGGTATTTCTAGCATTAGTGACACGCATCAAGGGGTATTTATAGGTCCATTACATCTCTACTTTGTCACTTACACAATAGTCCCTGAGGGCAAAGCTTACTATTTTATCTAGTCCATTTCATGTGTAAGACGCCAGCTTCACAAAATAGCGAGGCTAACAATCTGCCTACAAGATGACGTCACACGTGAATGGTTACAATGAGACATATAAATACATAAACAAAGTAAATTACAATAATAATAAACAATGTTGATGTTGTTGAAGTGCGGAGTCTCTGTAGTCTAGATACTGTGGATGAATTGAATTTCTCTCTTTCGTTGTTCTCGGCATTTGATCTTTGTCGTTTGGCGGCTCTGATCTTTTTCAGCTCTGAACTCCTTATGCATCATCCTTGAAGTTCCTTCTTCCGAATACTTCGGCATTTGATCTTTGTCCACTGAAGGAACTGATCTTTGGAGCTCTGAACTTCTTGTGTTGTAATGGTCTAGTTAGGTTATTACTCCCCCTAACTAGTGAGCTTTTTTTTTTCTTTTATTCGCTTCCTTTTGAATCGACATCCCTCTTTCATCAAGTCTTTTTAGTCTTCTAATCAAACAACAGAACATGCAACAGATAAAGTAGACACTAGACTGTAGCACCATGGTTGTCGTTCGGGGAGCATCATATCAATATAACTCACATAGTATTGCATCCAAGTTGGTAAAATAACCCCCGATGTACACATTATCTAAGCACAATCAACTACTTATTATTGAAGCACAGTTCCCTCAATCAACCAAATTACGGAAGACGAAACAGAACTTCTCCCTCATGATGGTTGCGAGTAGTCGGAATCATCATAATGTTGTGTACATTTTGTAAAATCAACTTTACTTGAAGCAATATTCAAGCATAGCTTGTTTAAGCATAATTCTGTGAGAATATGTCGGTCTACTCTCAATACAATTCTCTCAAACCAACCTGTAATCGAACCTCTTTTTAATTCCACCTGCTAATGGTAATGACTGCATATGGAGACAACTCGATATGACCAACTTGAAAAAGAAGTAAACACCCCAACTTTGTGACTTAATGCTTGTACGAAAGATAGTTGTGACTTTGAACCTATACTGAGCACTACAACATAATTCCTTTAAGTATGAGGTGCACAGTGGATAAACACCCATACAAAATCAAATAAGTAAACCCGTGAAACGTCACTTCAAAATCAAATAAGCATTACCGTACAAAAACCGCGTAGTCATTTTTCTTATAAATAACAATGCTAGCCGTGAAATATGTATCCCTCGTGAAAATTTGTTGAACCAAAATACCACTCATTTACCAACTATTATCATAAAGTTGCATTCCAAAAAAATATCGGATTTTAACTTTTTGATAGTCCTTTAATTTTCAGCATTGCCATCACTTTAGTCCAAGAATTACGGATAAACATATCAGCCCAGCCCAACCCCAATAATCAATTGTGTTTTTGATCCAATCCACGCCATCGGGTAAAAGCACAGATCCAACACAATTATAAGCCCGTCCAACACCCACATCCTAACTTTACGGTATAAGAAAAACTTTTACCCTAATATGTCATTTCAACATAACCCTAATACACTTTGCGATAATCACCTCCCACCTAATTTTTCTCACATCTCATTAAACCGCCTCATCTTCTTCATCTCAATCATCATATCAAAAGCATAAATCACAAAATAAATCACCTAAGCCTTTTATTTTGATATCTCAATCATACGACACCTTGTTTCTTGGTTGTGACGAATGATATTATAGATGTGTTCACGGCTTCAAGATCTCTATCGAGGTCTCGGGTAGGTTAAGTTGTGTTTTATTTTTGTTTCTTATAAACCGATTGAAAGAAAAATGATAACAGTTTGTTATTGTTTTATCTTTGTTATAGCCGGATATTTAAAAGAAGTTTAAGGCTTCAACAAGGATCGATGATAGTTTCATGTTCAAACTAAAAAAATCTTTAAATGATTTACGAAAAAGTTTGAGCAAACTGAGATGTTGTAATTATCTTGTTTCAATGTGTTTGATTGGAGATGGAATAGGGACTAGTTTCTGATGATAGTAAAAAGTATATGGGTTAGGATAGTTTAGAATTTGTGTAGGAATTGGCTGTGATTGTTTGTGGACTGTGTTTGGCTTTTCTTCTTCCACAATGTCTTTACTTTTTTGTATTGTTAACTTGGACATAGAATATAACTGAGGTCAAGAGTTTGGTATATTTGGTTTGTGGTCAACGTTGCGACACGGTTCAAGTAAGTCTCGCAACTCAAGTCAAAAATTTGACAACATTTCTTTCCTAAAAGCGTGGGTAACAAAATTCTCGCAACACTGCTATCGCAATTAAGCCATCGTAACTTTAGTGTTGCAACTTTGATGTCGCAACTGTGATGTTGCAAGTCTGCTATCACAACTAAATTTTGCAAGCAAAAAGTCTCGCAAAACTGAGTATCACAACAAAACTCTCTTTTTTCATACCCATTTTCCGACTTCCTTTTCCGGCTACATTTTTCGACCACAAATCTCACGGTTTTTGGAACAAAAGTAAGAAAATATGAGTTGTACAAAAGCAAAAAACTTGGGATAAAAAAGAACACAAGAGTCTGTTTAGGTAGAACCGTAAATGCATAGGACTTTTGCCTTTTTTTATACAAACGGATTTGTAACAATCTGTTACAACAGGTTAAAAGTCAAAAGGATATATTGATACCAAAAAATATTAACTTGACTGTAAAAGATGCACGAAACAGTTTATGTAAAACTTTAAATGAAAGCTTGAGATTTTTTGACCAATGTTTGATACGTATAAACTGTTACCACCATTAATGATAGAAAAAAAAACCAGATCCAAAAAAACTGGGGTAAAACAGCTAAAAAATGGATATACGAACCACACAAAAATCAACATAAAGAACAACCAAGGCTCTGATGGCCAAAAGTATGTTCATTTATGTGGTCCGGAAGGTTGAGGTTGGTGATTTAGGATGAACATGATGAAATCCTAAGAGTGTGTGAGGAGAAGAGAGAGGAGAGAGAAAATTGAGGTGACGCTGATGTGGAAGGTAAGACAATGATGGAGCCACATTATCCTTTGGGAGGCCAAGGCTAACTCTAAATTTTTTATAGTTATTATTAGTGTAGATGTTTTGCAATGTATTTTGTAGACAAAATATACATTGGCCCACCCAAAACAGAATACTCAGCCCATGAACACTGGGAATCTATATCATCAAAGTCAAATACTCAAATTCTATATTGATAAATAATACTTTTGGTAAAGTCCTAAAGTCATAAAACCAAACCATTAACCACACTTAACACCAACAGTAACCACTTTATGAACCAGTACAACAATTCTAGATCCAATCATCCACCATTAAAGACTTTAAATCTTTAATTCCATAGTATTTTTTTTTTCTCTTTCAAACCATCAGGTATGTTACTCAGTAGTTTGACCTTTCTTCATTAATAATAGTGTCTTACTTGTTCTAAATATGTATATTTGGTTAGGGTTTACTGGTTTAGCATTTTCATGGTTAACTATTTAGTACTTAAGTAGGATATTAGATAATTAGATATTGTTAACAATAATCTTCAATAACACTATCAGTGAGTGATTGACAAATTACTAATTTGGCAATTTTTTTCACTCGTGATGACGTGATGTTAATATTTTTTCAATGGTGATGTTAAATAAGTTGTAATTTGTTTTATGAATTTACTAGATATCCAATCGATGAGCAAAAAACAAAAAAGGCTGGATTCATTTTTTTCACGAAATGTTTCACCGAGAATTGAAGAGGATACGACATTAGAAGAAGAGGATAAAGAAACACTAAGGGACGAGAATCCTCCACTGATTTCAGTAGTCAAGAATGCTACATTTTCGTCGATTCAACGTGACCCTGGACTACGTCAACCATTATGGAATTATCCGGTTAATAAGAGAGACGAGATTCGACGAGCATACTTGAAATCTGGTCCTCATCACCTAGTGCTACCCAAATACCCTTTAACAGGATCAAAAACTCATCCACGTCATTTTCAAGCTAAATGGTATACTGAATATCCTTGGTTAGAGTACTCTCGAGCTACCGATAGAGCATATTGTTTTTATTATTATCTCTTTTTGGAAGAACCAAGCACTAATAAAGGTCAAGACGTGTTTGCAATTNCGTTTTCAAGCTAAATGGTATACTGAATATCCTTGGTTAGAGTACTCTCGAGCTACCGATAGAGCATATTGTTTTTATTATTATCTCTTTTTGGAAGAACCAAGCACTAATAAAGGTCAAGACGCGTTTGCAATTAATGGTTTCAAAAATTGGAATAAGGTGAAAGGAAAGCATTGTTCATTTATGAAACATGTAGGAGATGGAACGAACTCTCAACATTATAATGCTATAAGATTTTGTGATGCTTTGCTAAATCAAGAAGGGCATATTGATCAGGTTATGCAACGGCTATCGGATGAAGAAGTTGGATTGAATAGGCTAAGGGTGAAAGCGACGATTGGTTTGGTTCGTTTGTGCTCATTTCAAGGAGTTAGCTTTAGAGGTCGTTACAACACTTTCTTCTTATTTGTTTTCTATTGAAAATATTCGTAGACAAGGATATGATGGAGCTAGCAACATGAGAGGTGAATGGAATGGATTACAAGCATTGTTTCTCAAAGTTAATCCATGTGCTTATTATATATATTTTATGGCTCATCGATTGCAACTTGAGTTGGTTACAGCAGCTAGAGAGGTAGATTATGTACATGAATTTTTTTGATGATTTCTCTTACATTATGACAGCTGTTGGTGCCTCTTGTAAAAGACAAGATGAGTTACAAGCTGCTTATGCTGCTCAAATTGAAGAAATGTTACAGATAGGTGAAATTGAGTCCGGTAAAGGAGCTAACCAAATTGGTATTATGAAACGTGCTGGCGATACACGTTGGAGCTCACATTTTACTTCAATTACTAGTCTTATTCGGATGTACAATCCATCATGTACAGTTTTGGAGAAGATAAGAAAAGATGGGTGCAACTTTAAAACAAAGGGAAGTGCTAGTTCAACATTAAAGAAGTTGACTTCTTTTGATTTTCTTTTCATATTACATATGATGAAAACAATCTTGGGTCATGCTGATGTTCCTTGTAAGGCTTTGCAACAAAAAGATCAAGAGGTCATAAGTGCAATTAAAATGGTTTCACAAACAAGAAAACTGATTCAACCACTAAGAGATGACAAATGGGGTTCTTTTCTTGATGGTGTCATTGCTTTTTGCAAAAAAACATGGTATTCGTAATCCTGATTTTAGTGCTCCTTATTTCGAAGGAAGAAGTGTAAGGAATCAAGATAACGCTACTAATGAGCGTTACTATCATTTTGATATATATAATGAAACAATAGACTTTCAGTTGCGTGAACTAGACTCAAAGTTTAGTGAGAAAATTGTGGAACTTTTAGAACTTAGCTCTGCTCTGGATCCAAGGGACGGATATATATCTTTCACTATCATTTTGATATATATATAATGAAACAATATACTTTCAGTTGCGTGAACTAGACTCAAAGTTTAGTGAGAAAATTGTGGAACTTTTAGAACTTAGCTTTGCTCTGGATCCAAGGGACGGATATATATCTTTCAATTCAGATTCCATTCTAAAGATTGCAAAGAAATACTATTATCTAGATTTCATAGAGGAAGAACTCGATAACTTAGAATTCCAGTTGAAACACTTTGAACTTGATATTAAAGATCATCCAAAGTTGGGAAAGTCATCATCTATAGCTGATTTATGTCAAGGCTTAGCATACACAAGAAAGGCAAGTCACTATTATCTCGTTGACAGGTTGATACGACTAGTGTTGACTCTTCCGGTGTCTATTGCAAGTGTTGAACGTGCGTTTTCAGCCATGAAAATCATGAAGACCAGATTACGTAACAAATGGGTGATGACTTTCTTTCAGATAGTTTAGTACTTTATATTGAAAAGGATATTGCAGATACCTTTAGCTTAGATAGTTCTAGATGATTTTAATGATGTTAAAAAGCGTCATTCGCGGATGAAATGAAAAAAATCTTATTGTACTACTCTTTACTTTTTATTGTTTTTTTTGTCGGTAACTGTTTTCAAGTTTTTTGTTTTGGCCTATCCGACCGAACAATCCTGGCTCCGTCACTGAGGTGAGATGATGTGACCATTACCTTTAGTCTTAGTGACACTTAACGACACTTTAGTTACAGTTGTTGTACAACTTGCGATTTTTTTTTTTTTTTAATTTTTTTTAAATGTAGTGAGATTTTATCAAAAACTTGCAAAATGGTAATAAAAAAAACAATATATTTGCTAGAAATTTGAGTATTTTGGTGAAATTAAATACTTTTTGGTCATTTTATGATAAAATGTTAAGACTTCTCATAATTATTTGAATATGAAAGGATCTGAATTCTAACATTTCTCTATGGTCTCCAAGCACGATTAGTGACAGATTTAAAGTCAAATTATTCTTGTTAGCAACAAATTATATCTAGTTCATTTCTTTGTGGATGCAAGATTACCAAGCCTGGGTGTGCAAAATGATTGTCTGTTTATCAAATACGGAACAAATAGAAAAATCTTAACTAAATTAATTAACCAAGAACTATTAGAGTAGTATACAAAGATAGACGACTTACATTAGGAAAGTTAAGTTTAAATATATAAATTCTATTTAGCACAAGTTGTCATTAAAATACAGAAGCATGAAGCAGGCACATGTACAATAATATACAGTATATAATTAGTGTAGCTGTATTATGCTCCATCATCTGTCTTGTCCCTAGCTAATTACTGTTTAATAATATCAACTTGTGACATATTTGAATGAGAATAGCATGACGAATAGGAATTCTAAGAAGATTATTATTGGCGTACAACTACTACTAAAAGATAAGTCTTTCAGGGGCATTTCTGGGAACCTAGACAGTGAATATTGGTCTTAATCCAACTTCTAGTATTGAGGTCTATAAATATCAACTTAGTCTCAATAAGGTTTACACCTTCTACATTAGTTCAAATTTATTGTAGACAAAGAATCAAAGAGATACGTGCATGGAGAACTTTTTTCGTAAGTTTACGAACTTATTGGGTAATCAGAGACATGAGAGCAAGAAGACTACAACGGTTAAAGGGAAAGTGGTGTTGATGAAGAAGAATGTGCTTGATTTCAATGACTTAGGTGCATCGGTTCTGGATCGAGCTCATGAGCTGTTCGGCCAACATATCTCTATCCAATTCATAAGTGCCACTAGTGCTGATCAGAAATCGCAAGGTACGTCACATCATCTATAGTTTCTCCTATATCACTTCATTTTTGTTTATAGTTCTCTGTATCGCATATCTAAGTATCATCAAATAGGAAGGATAATATTATAACTATCATATCGATCTATAAGATAACTATCATATCGATATACTCCGTATAAGATAAACAAACACCCACAGATTATTGTTAGTGACTGAAACAAGGCAAGTCTACTATAGATATACCAAAAAAAAAAAAAAAGAACATCACCAGGTGCATGCAGTTGAGATGATCATGCATTTTGCTAAAGGCAAGTGTTTGATTCCTTACAAATATGTTAAAAATTAATTTGGATATCGAGTAGATCGATCTAAGGAATTTTTACTTAACTGGATAGAGTGGTCGGTTTAGTGATCCCCGCAAAACTCTATCCGCACATTGTGTGCTTAACTANTTAAGAAATGGTCATATTATAAGTTTATAATCATGTACATGTAATCACAAATCAATAGAAGATAATACACGAGGTTATGTTGTGTTATGTTTACCTAGGCAAGGGGTAAATTTTAATTATATAAATTGATGGAGTAAGATAACCTAGATTATGTCGTGATGTTTTTTCTTTTACGGTTACTAACAGTATGTGTCGAGAAAAAGAAAAAAAAACATAAATGTACTAGGTCCTCTCATATAACTCTTTGCATACCTGCCAAATTTTAGTGTACTTAGTATAAGTCTATAAGATATTCTTATTGCATCATGTAGCTAGCTGTGCATTCTGTTAATCTTTTCAAACAGACTATTATGGTTTTCAACAGATTAAAGATAAATTGCTCAAATAGCTCTTTTGGTTTTCAGTTCAGTTAACTAGCTGACTCGTATGGTTGAGTTTACTATACATTTTAATCATGATCGTATTTGTTTATAAACGACGCTGGCGTGATCTACGATGAACACTGATTGAAAGAAATAAAAAAATAAAAACCAAACTTAATATTTAGCTGGTGTAATAAGACAATAATTGACCTGATATTTGGTGTACATGATTGAAATAATAATTAGCTAATTTCACCAAAGGGCTTGTGTCCCAATGGTACCTCATGTTAAGGGTGGCAATTTGGGTCGGGTTCAGGTTGGCGGGTTCGGGTTGTCAGGTTGGCGGGTCAGAAAACCCCAACCCGAACCTGACCCATTTAAATCATCAGGTCAACTACGTCAACCCTAACCTGTTTACACGTAACTTGAACCTGACCCATTTAACCCGTATATATACTTGGGTTGACGGGTTAAATTGGTTACACGAGTTGAATATGCTAAATGGGTTTTGGGTTGACCCATTTAACCCGTTTTATATACAAAAGTTAGCACATTACATGAGTTAAACAAGTTAAACGGGTTAGCGGGTCGACCTTTTAACCCATTTAACCCGTATAATTAAATATAAATAATTTATAATTAAAGAAAAAAAATCTTAAACGGGTTGGCGGGTTGACCCGTTTATTTTATTCCCAACCCGAACCTGACCTGTTTAATAAACGGGTTAGATATGTCGACCCAAACCTGACCCGAAATCTATTTAACTCAACCCGAACCTGTTAATTTTCGTGTCGGTTTCAAGTCGGGTTTCGAGTTGGGTCAGAAATTGCCACCCCTACCTCATGTTATGTGAGAAACTTCCAACAAAATGGTTGTGGGTTCAAGTCCTGCTTAGAACATGTGAGATAAATTTGTCATGTAAACATTGTGTGATAGTTAAAATATATTGCCTTTCTAAAATAAAAAAAATAAAAAAAATACGATAATAATTAGCCAACTGCAAATACAGATTAAAAAAAGGCTAATCAACTACTCCTTTAATAGCTTTTGTTAAATAGTTGTTCTTATCTATTGATGTCTGCTATGGTCATTGTTTATATAATATATTAGCTAGAGACTTGATTAAACCAAACACTATAAAATAATGCATATTAAACTGCTCATTTCTTTTTCAAGAAATCTTAGTTCTTAATACGACTTTTCACAATCTAAACCAATCATTAATCAAATTTTATCTATATTTGACTTTCCCTATTACTAACTTGCATATATATATATATATATATATATATATATATATATATATATATATATATATATATATATATATATATATATATATATATATATATGATTGTCAATATGACCCTTTATGTGGTATGAGAGTCATGTAAACTCGTATATTTATGCCGGCCAGCCTTAGAGCTAGGTTATGAATGTACACGTATACCTCGTCAAGGACAATATAATTGAGTGTATATGTACTTGATCGTTATACAAGTATATAGGGTGGCTTTTGGAAAAGGACAGTTAAACAAACTGCATGGAATTAGATTTCAGAGGTCAGTCCGAATTGGACTAGCTTAGAATCGGTATAACTGCATGTATTTGTCTTATAAATTAGAACTTATTAGACACCAACAATTCTTGGAATTTTCATTTCACACATACCTGATAAATTACCTAAAGAGTACATATGTATTTGAAAACTTGAGCGTACGTTTTACAACAAAGAGAATTTGTATCAGTATACAAGAAGATCAATCGCAAGAAACGAAGATACAATATAGATGCAACAAGCATACAGTTACATGAAGGTCCAACTTTACAAGAGTCAATTTAGAAGCAAGTCAAAATGATAATTGATGTTAGTGAAGTACATCTACATGGTCGGATTTTCGACTTTGATTTATCATAAAAAAGAGTAATAATATAACTAAACAACAAATGAATAATAGAATACAAGAACAACAAAACAACATCCAATGTTGGCCATGATAGCCCTAACTGCTTGCAGTCAACAACTGTATATATTTTAATTTAAAGGTATACAAGTTGTTTGGTTTAGGTATGCATTCAGTGCATATAATAGCCACCACTACACCATCAAGTGGATTTAATCAATGCTTTCTGCTTCATAATCATATTTGTCATATTTAAACACATGCCTGCAATAATGTTATACCCATTAGTTAATATTTTACATCTAAACATTAGACATAAAAGTTAGGACATAATGGGAATTTTACTTCTTCACATTTACAGTCTAGTTTATTTTTAGTATGTTGGATCAATAGTCTCTGCATGCACATTTTGTATTTATTCGTGAACTAAATATCACCTTTTATACATTGTTACAGAAAATAAGACATCTTAATTACGATAGAAAATATGATAGAGGTAATGGACCTCTATTAATTCAATAAAAGAAAATTTTAATGAAGTTCATGGATTTTACATTGTAGATAAAAGGTTGAGAGGCAAGCTTGGAAAACCAGCAATCTTAGAGGACTGGATTAGCACCATCGCCCCACTAGCTGTTGGTGAAACGGCATATGAAGTCATATTTGAGTGGGATGAAAATTTTGGACTTCCAGGAGCATTTGTTGTCAGAAATCTTCATCACAGTGAATTTTATCTCATGACACTCACTCTTGAAGATGTTCCTGGATACGGTCAAATGCATTTTGTTTGTAACTCATGGGTTTACCCCGCGAAAAACTACACAAATGATCGTATATTCTTCACTAATCAGGTACCCTATTGACACAAGTTTATGGTTTCAGGCATATTTTCAAGTACTGTGGTTGAATTTTTTTGAGTATACTAGACGAGTCATGTAGCAATATGATGGTGCAGGCATATCTACCCAGTGAGACACCTGAACTGCTACGTCCTTATAGAGAGGATGAGTTGGTCATCTTAAGAGGAAATGGGACCGGGATGCTTCAAGAATGGGACAGGGTTTACGATTATGACTTGTATAATGACTTGGGGGATCAGGATGATAAGAAGGACCCACGCCCGGTTATTGGAGGGTCATCTGAGTACCCCTACCCTCGTAGGGGTAGAACTGGCAGACCACTAACAAAATCAGGTTAGTTCAATTGAAGCTTGTTTGTGTAGGAGAATAAATATGATTATTTAAGACTTTAAGTTAAACATATGGTAAATGATTTGTTTTGGGGTTTTGTTAGATCCTAAAATTGAAAGCAGGCTTCCACTTATTGTGAGTAACAAGGTGTATGTTCCAAGAGATGAGCGGTTTGGACACTTGAAGAAATCTGACTTTCTGGCTTATGGTTTAGAAGCTTTCCTTAAGTTCCTTCTCCCGGAGTTTGAGGGTCTAGTTGATGACACTGTAGACGAATTTGACACGTTAGAAGATGTCATGACGCTCTACAATGGAGGATTAAAGCTTCCACAAGGCGCTTCACTCGATAATATTCTAAAAGAGATCCCTTTACAAGTGTTCAAAGAACTCCTTCGATCTGATGGCGAGGGACTTTCCAAATACACAATCCCACAAGTCATTGAAGGTACTAATTCTACAAGTCAAAAATTAGATAGACAACCTATAATGCGTTGATTTTTTAATGGAAGATGAAAGGAGAATGATTTACACACGATCTCCATATATATATATATATATATATATATATATATATATATATATATATATATATATATATATATATATATATATATATATATATATATATATATATATTATGTTAATGACCATGACAATTTTTAATGTTCATACACAAGGCATTATATAGAGGTTTTGTTAACAGCTGAATTGGTCTGGTTGGAGCACTGAATGAAGAATTCAAGAGAATGTTGGGCCCCCCGGAGTCAACCTGTTTCCTCACAATTTTTGAAGTAACGGTTTAGCAAAGAAATATATCATTCAGTGACCTGTGTAAGATTAAGCCGGTTCCTACTCAAAACAAAATTGGAGAGCCTATGTGTATTCAACTGAATAATAAAAATTTGCAGGAGTTCCCTCGCAACAGCAGTTGGATGCTAATGTCTATGGTGACCAAATATTCAATAGATCACTCACATAGAGGACATCTTGATGGTTTAGATGTAAAGAGGGGGTAGTCTTGAGTTTTGATTCTTAATCTAGTACTTGAGATTTATAGCTTACCATCATTTAAATTGTTAATATTGGTGAGTAAAAGGTGTTTAC